>DWRB01000005.1:0-203865 GCA_018250355.1 Bolla brennus | reverse complement strand
AAATATTAAAGCGGTCATGAAACAATTCTATTTTTATACCATGTCTTTTTTGTTACAATGATAGTGTGGAAGGGGGCCTTTATATGGAATCACGCGAGTGGGAACGTATTGTTGATCATCTTCTTTCGCTAGTGCCTCTTTTTTATCGCAAATTTATGCTTCCTGGAGAATTTTCTTCTCAAAGACATATGCCGCCATCACATACACAAGTATTGCTGCTTCTGCATGAAAATGGCACATTAGCAGTTTCCGAAATCGGCAAGCGGCTAGCGATTTCACGGCCTAACATGACACCTCTATTAAACAAACTAATTCAAGAAGAATTAATAGAGCGTCATTATAGCGAAAAAGATCGACGGGTCATTTTAATTTCCCTAACAGCTGAAGGGAAATTGTTAGTAAATCAGTATCAACAATTCATTTTAGACAAATTAAAAGAAAATTTCCAAACATTATCTGAGGAAGAGCGCGAAAAGCTCATTCACTCTCTTCAAACCATTCAAAATTTAATTTTGAAAACAAACGCATAAAGCTGCTTCTACATAGAAGCAGCTTTATGATTCGTAATAATTACCGTAGTACACATTTGAATATGGCCATGTCGTTAAATATGGTTTTTGTTCTTGCGTAGGCTGTTGTTGTGGTATTTGTGATAATTGCTGTAATTGTTGTTGTCGATATAATTCTTCGTATTGTCTACTCATATCATAAACCGGATAATAATTTACATATGGGTATACTTGCGGTACGTAATAATAATACATTCATTCTCTCCTCCTTTTTCTTAAACATATTCAAAGGGGAAAATGAATGTGACACTCTTTATATTTGCACGAGTGGTTCTCTCACTCGTTTCTTTCTGTTCTTCAAGCGTAGCTTACGGTTCTTTTCATATAAATAATGCACAACGAAATATGAAATTCCCCCAAACACAACTCCTAAAATCGTCATTCCAATTAATACATACACTTCACTCTGCAATAAACCCTTTAATATCGTAAAAATATGACTCGAAAACAAGTCAGATATCGTAAATGGTTCATGATGTATTTTTTGTACATGAAATGGATATATCATTTTTCCTAACGCATAAGCAAATGGAAATAAAAATATCGGTAGAAACGATATTTTCCCAATAATATTGCCAATAACCGCAGCAGGAAAAGATCCCTTTGCTAATCGAACGATCGGATAAAATATTATATATACGAGCGATGCCGTATATATGACCAACATCTCTAAACCAAAACCAATCGCAAAACCTAATGATACTTTCTTCGCTCCTTCTGGCGATCGAAGCAACTTATAATATTGAAACTTTAATATTCTCCACATCCGCTGAAAAAACGAATATGTTTTCTTAGTTGTTTTCAAATTCATCATCTCTTTAACTATATTTTTTCTATCTAGTATGTCCTTACATGATATGAAAAACAAATGTAGTTTACTCTTTTTATTATAAATGATATAGAGATGATTAACCAAATATACATACGACATTTCAATATAAAAAAGCACACCTCCAATTGTTATTCGTACCTAACAATTGGGGTGCACATCATTCAGGAAAGTTCTTCTACATTTTTAAATAAACTTACTAATAACGCTTTTTGCGCGTGCAATCGATTACCAGCTTGCTCAAAGACGATAGACTGTGGCCCATCTATAATTTCTCCTGTTACTTCTTCTTCACGATGGGCGGGTAAACAGTGTAAGAAACGATATGTTTGCTTCGCATGCATAACAAGTTCTTTATTAATTTGGTAAGGTTGAAATAAAGTATATTTCTCTTCTTCTCCTTTTTGCCCCATGCTCATCCAAACGTCAGTATAAATGAAATCTGCTTCACTCACTGCTAATTCAGGATTATGAAAAATTTCAATTTCAGCTCCTGTTTCTTCAGCAATCGTTAACGCTTTTTTTACAATTTCCTCATTCGGTTCATACCCTACAGGCGTTGCAACAGTCATATGCATTCCAACTTTTGCACTCGCTAACAACAATGAATGACATACGTTATTCCCATCACCTATATAAGATAATTTAATTCCTTTAAATGTCTTCACTTCTTCATAAATCGTCATTAAATCTGCCAACGCTTGACAAGGATGATGATCGTCCGTTAATCCATTAATAACAGGTATGCTCGATTCTTTTGCAAGCTCTTCTACATCGGCATGTGAGAATGTACGTATCATGATCCCGTCAATATAATGAGATAATACTTTCGCAGTATCTGAAACACTCTCCCCTCTTCCAATTTGCATCTCTTTCCCACTTAAAAACATGCCATGTCCTCCGAGCTGTACCATTCCTGCTTCAAAAGATACGCGAGTACGAGTTGAATGTTTATCAAAGATAAGCCCTAATATTTTTCCTTGTAATAAAGGCTCTTGCTTATTCTTTTTTAAATATATAGCGAACTCAATTAAAGAAATGATTTCTTCTTGCGTCAGTTCTTCTAATGTTAAAAGATCTTTCGTATTTAATTTCGGTACTTGTACAGTTGACATGAAACTTCCCCCTTATATGATTGATACGTTTTTTGTACAAACTACTTTTTTTATCATATATACTGCCTGTTCTAACTCTTCATTCGTTACAATAAGTGGTGGTAATAGTCTTATCACATTAGATCCTGCTTGTAATACGAGAAGTCCTTCTTTCTCTAGTTGTTCTATAAAACTTGCAACTTCATGCTTACACTCAATCCCAATCATAAGTCCCTTACCACGTATATTTTGAATACAGTCGACATGTCGTAATTCCTCTCGCAATAACCCTAATACGTACACGCCCTTTTCCTTTACTTCTTTTAGAAACGATGGTTTCTTACTTACTTGCAATACTTCTTTCGCTGCAGCCATTGCAATATAATTCCCGCCAAACGTTGAACCGTGTGATCCTGCAGTAAACGATGTTCCAAGTTCTTTCCGGCCAATCATCGCTCCAACGGGAATGCCATTGCCAAGCGCCTTAGCAGTAGTAACGATATGAGGATGTATTCCCATTTGTTCATAAGCAAATAATGTCCCTGTTCTTCCAATTCCTGTTTGTACTTCGTCTATAATAAATAAGGAACCGAATTTATTACATAATGTTTCAATCACTTTCAAAAAGGATAGATCAGCAGGAATGACTCCTCCCTCTCCTTGAACAACTTCTACCATTACCGCCGCTACTTCTCCATTCATTACTTCCTCTAACGCCTTTATATCGTTAAACGGGATATGTAAAAAAGACGGAAGGAGCGGACCAAATCCTTCTTTCACTTTATTTTGCCCCGTCGCACTCATCGTTCCGAATGTTCTACCGTGAAAAGACTGCTCACATGTTATGACGAGAGATTTTCCAGTATGCTTACGAGCTAGCTTCAAAGCAGCTTCATTCGCTTCTGCCCCGCTATTACAGAAAAAAACAGAATCTAATGCTATATTTTCTGTTAATAATGACGCGACTTCTTCTTGTAAGCTGTTTGTAAACAGGTTAGATATATGCCATATATCATGAAGTTGCTCTTGGACAGCTTTCATAATAGTAGGGTGACAATGACCTAAATTACATACGCCAATTCCTGATGTGAAATCTAAATATTGCTTACCATTTTTATCAATGACTTCCGTTCCACTTCCCTTTACAAGCTCAATATTTCTTCTCCCATACGTTTGAAAAAGATGACTTGTCATACGATACTTACTCCTTTCGTTACCGTCGTTCCGATACAATCTCCCGTAACTTCAGTAAAATCTTTTGTACCGTTCACAATACTTATCTTTTGCACTCCCATTTTTAATGACGTCAGTGCCGCCTGTACTTTCGGAATCATCCCGCCTGTAATAACTCCTTTTTCTATTAAAGTAACAATTTCAAATTCATCCGTTTTCTTTACTAATTTTCCTTCATGTAATATCCCATCTACATCCGTAATAAAAATGAGTTCTTTTGCGGATAACGCGGTCGCAATTCCAGCTGCAGCTGTATCCGCATTTATGTTATAAATCTCATTATCATTTATCCCAACCGGAGCAATAACAGGAATATAATTCAAATTTATCAATCCTTTTAATAAGGCTGTTTCAACATAACTTACTTCTCCCACATATCCTATTTCTTCGCTGACAGGTTTAACTTGAAGTAAATTGCCGTCACACCCTGAACAACCTACCGCAAGTAAATTATGCCTTTGCAACTTCATTACGAGTTTTTTATTCGTACTTCCGCATAGCACCATTTGAACAACATCCATCACTTCTTTTGGTGTCACCCGTAACCCATCTCTTTTTTCTACTTTGATGTTACAATCATTTAATTTGGCATCAATTTCTGGGCCACCACCATGAACAATTACTACTTTATACTTCTGTTGCAATTTCTTTATACAATCAAAAAACACATCATTTAATTGATCCAACATACTACCGCCGCATTTCACTACAATATAATCGCTCATCTTCCCTCTCCTTATGTACGATAACAAGCGTTTATTTTCACATATTCATAGCTTAAGTCACAGCCCCAAGCTGATCCGGTCTCTTCTCCTAAATGTAAATACACATTAATCATAATTTCATGTTCTTTTAATTTCTTTTTCATTTCCTCTTCAGAAAACATTTGAGGCTCACTATTTTTTAACACAGCGATAGATTGAAGAGTAATATCAATTGTATCCGGATGAATCGCTACTTCACTTTGTCCCATACTGCTAATAATTCGCCCCCAATTTGGGTCTTCACCATGTATTGCTGTTTTCACAAGACTCGAACCGACTATTTGCTTTGCAATTTTCTTTGCCTCTTCATTCGTTCGAGCTCCTAGCACATTTACTTCTATTAGCTTCGTAGCACCTTCACCATCTTGTGCAATTTTTTTTGCTAAATCTTCACATACTTTCTGTAAAGCAAATACGAAAGTTTCCCAATCTGCATGTTCCATATTGATTGGTTTCGTTTCTGATAATCCACTTGCCATAACGATGACCATATCATTCGTAGAAGTATCTCCATCCACCGTAATTTGATTAAATGTATGATTCGTTATTTGTGATAATGCTGTTTGCAATACATCATGCTCTATATGAGCGTCTGTCGTAATAAAACTCAGCATCGTTGCCATATTCGGATGAATCATCCCTGAACCTTTAGCAACACCAGCAAGCACCACTCTCTTCCCATCAATCATCATCTCATAGCACGTTTCTTTCGTTATAAGATCCGTCGTTAAAATCGCTTCAGAAAAAGAATGAGCTTCACTTGCTTCCTTCGTCGGGATAAGATTTGCAACTCCCTTTCGGATTATATCCATCGGCAGCTGAACACCAATTACACCTGTTGAAGCTATTGCAACGTAATTTTCTTTCACTCCAAAATGTTCGGCCCCTAATGCACGTATCTCGTAAGCATCTTGTAATCCTTTCATTCCTGTACAAGCATTTGCATTTCCACTATTGACGATAATCGCTTGTAATTTCCCCTCAGCTGCTATACTGTCTTTCGTTACTTGCAGCGGGGCTGCTTGTATTTGATTCGTTGTATAAACGGCGGCACATGGTGCTGGCACTTCACAAATGATTACACCTAGATCCTTTTTTTCTTTTTTTAAACCATTTGCAGTACCGATTGCCGAAAAGCCTTTTGGCGTTACAATTGAACCATTTTCTAATTTTGTTATAGACTCTACTTTAATCATCATGTCCCCCTTATAGATAAAGCGGCATATGTTGTAAACCTGTTGTTTCTTCTAGTCCCGCTACTATGTTTGCATTTTGAATCGCTTGCCCAGCCGCACCTTTCATCATATTGTCTATAACAGAAACGACTGTCACTCTTCCTGTTCTTTCATCGTAAGCTATCCCCATATCACAATAATTTGAGCCCCTCACTTCTTTCGGACTTGGAAACTCTCCTTGCGTGCGAATTCGAATAAAAGCCGATTGTTCATATGTTTCTTCATATAATTTTTGAAGTTGTTCTATTTCCATTTCTCGTTTTACTTTCGCATAAAGTGTAACCATAATCCCCCGTGATATCGGTATTAAATGTGTACTAAAAGTGATTGGCTTCGTTTCCCTATTCCACTCTGCAAGCATTTGCTCAATCTCAGGAATGTGTTGATGCTCATTTACTTTATAAATGTGCAAGTTATCGTATAACTCAGGAAAGTGAGTCATCGTTGTTGGCGTTTTGCCCGCTCCAGATACTCCTGATTTCGCATCAATAATAATGGAATCTTCTTCAATCATGCCGCTACATACTAACGGCAATATCGCTAATAATGCGGCTGTAGCAAAACATCCTGGGTTTGCAATTAAATTTGCATTTTGAATCTCGGACCTTTTCCATTCACTTAACCCATATACAGCTTCCCTAAGGACCTCTTCTTTTGCAGCTGTCCTTTTATACCACTGTTCATATGTCGAAGGATCTTTCATACGAAAGTCTCCAGATAGGTCAATTACTTTTAAACCTGTTGCTAATAATTTTGGAGTTAACTCTGCCGACACTCCTGCTGGGGTTGCTAAAAATACAATTTCTGCTTTCTTCTTTATTTCCTCCACATCAATTTCTTGTAACGTATGAACAAGAACATTTTGAAAATGCGGATATACATTTGTTATACACTCGCCAACTTGCGAAAAAGAATGAAGAGATGCTATCGAAAAATATGGATGTTGCTCTAATAACCGAATTAACTCAATACCTCCATACCCAGTTGCTCCAATAATTGCGACTTTCATATGCTCCTCCTCATATCGATTCTTTAAATTAAGTATGATTATAATATTGTATATTTATAGAGTCAATTAAATATTTATAAATTTTATAAACTTAAAAAACTTAATTTTACTAGAAAAACAATATACACAACTGAATTTTTATACAAAAATAGTGTATAGTAGTTTTTTTATTTCACTTCAAGTACAATAAAACAATACATGTATACATACAGGCGGGGGAAAACATGAATGAGAAATTAATTGAGAAAATGATCATAAAAAGTTTTCAGCAATATCAATGTAATCCTATGTCAAATGAGGATCAGGAAATGCTAATTAAACATATTCAAGCGATAATTCATTCAAATACTGAAATTGATGTATACGAGGCAGTTGAGGATATCGTTTACGATTATGTGACTGGAAAATAAAAAAATAGGAGATTTCCATATGGAAATCTCCTATTTTTTACTTAATGATTTGCCTGCAACACGCTCAAATATACCTGGGAATAGAGCATAAAGTTTTGGACCAATGCCCATCCATTTCGGTAAGTTTACTTCACGCTTTTTCGTTTGCATCGATTTTACAATTTGCTCTGCTACATACGTCGGCTTTAACATGTACCGTCCCATATTTTTCACATATGTACCGGATTGATCAGCTATTTCAAAAAAGTTCGTATCTATCGGACCTGGATTAATTGCTGTTACGAAAACATTTGTACTAGACAACTCCATACGTAAACTATTCGTAAATCCTAGTACTGCATGTTTCGTCGCTGCATACGCACTCGATTTCGGAGTTGCAATTTTTCCAGCAAGTGAAGCAATATTAATAATATGCCCTTCGTTTCTTTTCACCATATAAGGTAGTACCGCTTTCGTACAAGCTACTAATCCAAATACATTTACTTGGAACATATCTTTCACTTCATCCATTGACGCCTCTTCAAACGTTTTAAAAATACCAAATCCCGCATTGTTTACTAATATATCAATACGTCCTACTTCTTGTAATACCTTTGAAAAAACAGATTGTACTTCCGTCTCTTCACTTACATCTAATACATAGTAATAGCAAGGCGTATTATAAGTTTCTTTAATTTTCTCTGCTAACGCTTTTAATTTTTCTTCTGTTCTAGCCATTAATACTGGAGTCGCCCCCAGCTCTGCAACTTGCATTGCAACTTGCTCTCCAATTCCACTAGAAGCACCTGTAATGACGATTACTTTATTTTGTAAACGTCCCGTCATTGCTGTCACCTACTTTGCATAATAAATCAATTGTTGTGAAGATTCATCAATCATCACTTGTTGATTATATGCTAAAAAGTCTAATTGTCCAACAGTTTCTGAAATAGTAAGTGGCAATTGTTCCTTATATAATACTGGAAATAGTTTTACACATACTTCAAATGCTGTCATTGGTTTTTCCTTTAATAACTCAAGCACTTTAAACGCACGTGTTTCTTGCTTTTGTAATCTCGTTTCAATAAGTTGTTTCACATTTAGGACATCTTCTCCATGTCCTGATAAAATGCGTGAAATATTCATTTCACTTAAACGCTTTAACGTTTGATTATATTGTAATAACGGGCGTGCCCTTTCTGTTTGTCCTTCATATGGTGGTTCTAATATGGGATTCGAAGAAATATGACTAATGAGAGCATCCCCACCAATTAATATTCCATCAGATTCTCTATATAATGAAATATGAGTGGAAGCATGACCTGGTGTTTCAATAACTGTAAACCCAGGTAAAGAATCAATACGATCTCCCTCTCTCACAGTATGCGTTAACGATCTATTACAAGAATACTTCAGTGTCTTTGTCGTCAATAACGCCTCGTCTTTCAAAAATGCTGCTGGAACACCAAATTGCAAAGCTGTCTCTCTAAAAAACTCATGATAACGCTTTAGAAATTCTGGATTTTGTGTGATCCAAGGCTCATTCCAAGGGTGTCCAATAATGTTCGTCTTCTCAGAAAATATATTTAAAAGCCCACAATGATCTGCATGATGGTGCGTAATGACTACTGTTTCAATATCTTCTATCGTATATCCTAATGCACCTAATTGACTTTCTAACGCACTTCTTGCCGCTTCTGTCTTCGTCCCTGTATCAATTAATGTTAATGTCTCCCCCTCAACTAAAAACACATTCACAGTTTCAACTGCAAATGGCACAGGAATCTCCATTCGGTGAATCGCCGTCATGCTTAGCCCCCCTGTCTCTTTCCGGTTCAAAAATGAATACTTCTTCAGTTTACAACTTCTATATATATTTGTCATTATTTTCAGATAAAAAGAGGTGTTTCCTATAAAAAAACGAATGTATGTACATTTATAAGAATTTCTAACCAAATTTAAAGGAGGAACATCATGTCTATTCAAAACATTTCCTTTCTCGGTGCAGGCTCTATTGCTGAAGCTATTATTGGTGGCTTGTTACATGCAAATGTTGTGAAAGGCGAACAAATTACCGTAAGTAATCGTTCTAACGAGACAAGATTGCAGGAGCTACATAAAAAATATGGCGTCAAAGGTACGCATAATAAAAAAGAGCTACTTACTGATACAACTATTCTTTTTCTAGCAATGAAACCAAAGGATGTTGCAGAAGCACTTACTCCTTTTAAAGAAGATATACATAATAACCTGCTTATTATTTCCTTATTAGCAGGTGTTTCTACCCACTCGATTAAAAACCTACTTCAAAAAGATGTTCCGATTATTCGTGCGATGCCAAATACATCTGCAGCTATTTTAAAATCAGCTACTGCTATCTCGCCTTCAAAACATGCAACAGCGGAACATATTCAGACTGCCATAGCTTTATTTGAAACAATCGGTCTCGTCTCTGTTGTAGAGGAAGAAGATATGCATGCCGTCACTGCATTATCTGGAAGTGGGCCTGCTTATATTTATTACGTAGTGGAAGCGATGGAAGAAGCCGCAAAAACAATTGGTTTAAAAGAAGATGTTGCAAAGTCACTTATTCTTCAGACGATGATTGGTGCTGCTGAAATGCTAAAAGCAAGTGAAAAACACCCTTCTGTTTTGCGAAAGGAAATTACTTCTCCTGGCGGAACGACCGAAGCAGGCATTGAAGTATTACAAGAACATAAATTTCAACAAGCACTTATTTCTTGTATTACACAGGCTACACAACGATCACATAATCTTGGGGAAACATTAGAACAACTAACAAAAGAAAAATAAAAAATGGAGCTCAATCTTATTTGAGCTCCATTTTTTTATTAACATATATTGTTTAGTTATTAGTCTTCCCAAAAATCTCTTCTTGCAGACGGCGACCGGTTGGTGTTGCTGCAAGTCCACCTTCAGCTGTTTCACGAAGTGCTACTGGCATCGTTTGTCCGATTCTAAACATCGCCTCAATCACTTCATCACATGGAATTGTACTCGTTACGCCAGCTAATGCTAAATCAGCTGAAATCATCGCATTCGCAGCTCCTGCTGCATTACGTTTTACACAAGGTACTTCTACAAGCCCTGCAACAGGATCACATACTAAACCAAGCATATTCTTTAATGAAATCGCCATCGCTGTAGCTGCTTGATCTTGTGTTCCACCAGCCATCTCAACTGCTGCCGCCGCTGCCATTCCACTTGCTGAACCTACTTCAGCTTGGCAACCTCCTGCCGCACCGGAAATACAAGCATTATTCGCAACAACCATACCGAAAGCTCCTGCTGTAAATAAAAATTCGATCATCTCTTCGCGTGTCGGCTGTAATTTTTCTTGCAGTGCAAACAGTACACCTGGCACTGTTCCAGCAGACCCTGCTGTTGGTGTTGCACAAATAATTCCCATCGCTGCGTTTACTTCATTTGTTGCAACAGCTTTACTCACCGCGTCCAAGATCGTATCTCCAGATAAGCCTTTTCCGCTATTCATATACGCCTGAACTTTTACAGCATCTCCGCCAGTTAAACCAGTTGGTGATTTCACTCCGCGAATACCACGTTCTACTGCTTGCTCCATCACGACTAAGTTCTTTTCCATACCAGCAATTACTTCTTCACGTGAAATATTTCTTGTTTCCATTTCACATTGAATCATAATTTCTGCGATTTTTACATTTTGTTCTTTAGCTTGCGCCACTAGTTCCGCTGCGTTCCGAAACATGGTGTGTCCCCCCTGCAATTATTCCATAATAGTTACTTGACAAATATTTTGTTGCGCGTTTATTTCTTCAATCACTTCATCTGCTAATAAGTCATCTGTTTCGATAACCATAAGCGCTCTTCTTCCTTTTTCTTTACGAGAAACACTCATTGTACTAATGTTAATTTCATGTTTCGCAAGGATTGAAGCTACTGCTGCAATAGCACCGAAGCGATCATTATTTACAATAAGTAGTGCTGGACTCGTGCCTGTTAATTGAAGATCGAATCCGTTCAATTCTACAACTTCAATTTTACCGCCACCAATTGAGCAAGCAACAACTTCAATTTCTTCTTCACCTTTATACAAACGAATTCTCGCTGTATTTGGGTGAGGTGCATTTGCATCTTCTTCAATGAATTCTACTTCGATTTTGCGCTCTTTTGCTATGTCTAGCGCCTCTGGAATACGTAAGTCATCTGTTTCAAACCCTAATATTCCACCGATCAGTGCTACATCCGTACCATGCCCTCGATACGTCTTTGCAAATGATCCATATAATGAAATGCTTACTCTTTCTGGTTCATGACGAAACAGCTGGCGAGCAACTTGCCCCATTCTTGCTGCGCCTGCTGTATGTGAACTTGATGGCCCAATCATAACTGGACCAATAATATCAAATACTGAGCGATACTTCATCATAACTCCCCCTAAACCTCTATGGAAAATTTTACTATTCTATTAAGCTACCGAATCGGTTGCTTTTCCAGTTGTACGACGAATTTTTTCCGCTGTACGAATTGGATAGTTTTTAAATAACAGTGAAACAATATATCCTGAAATAATACCAGCTATCATAATAAATAAGAAACTTAGCATTACCTTCATTTAAAAATAATATAAGATAATCCACAATAAAGTCTTGTAGCAATCCAAAGTTTAACACAGAACCCCTTACAAGCATAGCATAAACAAGTGAAACGCCCATTGCTTTCATACCTTTTCGTGCTTTAAAGCTAAAAAGTAAAAAAAGACTTCATACAAATAATAGTAATAACTTTCCTATTATAAATTCCATGTTGCTCTCTCACGATTTAGTCAACTTCACTTATTACGACAAATGGCTAAAACCCATGTAGCCTACAATAAATTTTGATCTGCCCTCATTATAGCTCGTTTTTAATAAAACGCTTACTTTTAATGAATTTTAAAAGTTCTGAATAACGATCTGTTTTTGCTATTTGTACCACTCGTATGTCGTCTGACTTATATAACAGTTTTTCTAAACAATCGGTAATATGTATTTTTAGCCTATCTCTTCATATCATTAAAACTTTCTGTTTCATCCAATATAAACATAAAATGATAACAGTTTTATTTTGAATTTTTTTTAGAAATAAAAAAATGGCAACCTTTCGTCACCATTTTTTCACACCATTATTATCTTTCTACCGGAAATATTTTCAAGTCTGTAGCTATTTCTGTATTAGAAAATAGCTCTCTTGCCTCTTTCCATAATTCCTTATATGTATCCCCTTGATAACGAGAACTAATATGAGTCAATATTAATCGTTTTGCATTTGCCTGAAGTGCAATACTCGCAGCTTGCTTAGATGTGGAATGAAAATAATCATACGCTTGTTGTTCATCTTCTGCTGCAAAAGTTGCCTCATGAACAAGTACGTCAGCGTCTTGTGCCAGCTCTCTACTCGCTTCACAATATCTTGTATCACCTAAAATGGTAATAATTCTTCCCTTTTGAGGCGGACCAATAAAATCTTTTCCATTTAGTATCGTACCATTTTCTAATTCAACTATTTCTCCATCTTTTAAACGTTTAAAAAGTGGACCGGGTTTCACACCCATCTCCAGCAATTTATCGACTAAAAGAGCACCTTGTATATCTTTCTCTACAATACGATACCCAAAACATTCAATACCATGTGACAATCTTTTCGTTTCCACGTGAAATTCATTATCTTCAAATACAGTACCTTCTTCTGTTATCTCCACAATTTCAAGTGGGTATTTCACATGTGTCGTACTTACTGATAATGCCACTTCAATAAATTGTTTAATTCCTTTTGGTCCATACACAGTTAAAGGTGTAGTCCCTCCTTGAAACGAACGGCTTCCTAATAAACCTGGCAATCCAAAAATATGATCACCATGTAAATGCGTAATAAATATTTTTTCAATGCGGCGTGGGCGTACTGATGTATGTAATATTTGATGTTGCGTCGCCTCGCCACAATCAAATAACCAAGTCTGTCCTCGTTCTTCTAACAATTGCAAAGCAATTGCCGAAACGTTCCTTCCTTTCGAAGGAACACCTGCACCAGTTCCTAAAAATACAAATTCCACTTTCTTTCCTCCAGCTCTTTATATAATCTACCTTTCATCTTACGGAATGTTATTTCAAATGGCAAATCGAATTTACATAACCAATCATCTAGACAACTATATATCACGAACGTTATACTCGAAAAACTTAGTAATTGTTCGTGTTTTATGTTAAAATGATTATACTACATTTTAAGGGAGCGTTTTATTATGAAAGAAGCATTTCGTTTACAAACTGATTTTTCATCTTCATTTGATCGCTGGGTAAGTTCTTTCGTGTCTGATCACCCAGCACAATTAGAATGGACGACTTTGAAAGAATTAATCCATGAATATACAACAACACATACAAATGATTCATTACCAACATATATTTCTTCAGCTTTAACATATTACGCACAACGCGTTTCCACAACAAACAGTTCAGAAATTGTTATTTTTGAAAATGCTACAATCTCATAATCTATAATAAAAAGCACTGTAATCAGTGCTTTTTATTTATATTCATTACAGTATTTATTTTCCAAACATCTTTCAAAAAAACTCCACTTATTTCCTACTATATAGTCATTATAAACCTATTTGATTTTTCAAAAAAAGATATTGACACTATAAATTTACAGTGCTAACATTCAAATTGTAATTGAATATGGTCTCTGTTAGGTGAGGCTCCTGTATAGAGAAACGCTGCTGCCCAAAAATGTCGAGAGACGCCAATGGGTCAACAGGAAAGGTCGGAATGAAGGCCTTTCTTAACGTAGCTGGTTTCAGTACCTATGCTATACAGTGCTAAAACTCAACGAGGGAGAGGTGCATGTATTTTTGTCATACACAAAAACTGTTTTTATCTATGTTTACTAACAGTCTTTGTTGTGGACTCTTTTAACTGCGAATTCAGACCTTTACTCGTTTTGAGTAAAGGTCTTTTTATATATGCACCTTACTATGAAACAAACATAGCATATTCAGAAACTACTAAATTGTACGGAGGTGAGGAACAGTTGGCAATTGATGATTCGGCCCAGATACCCATATGTTTTACGTTAATATTTCATCATGTAGGTAGGAAAGAAGCTGTTCCTCCTAATTTTAAATAGTCGAGTAACAGATTGTTTCCTCCTTCATGAAAAAGGAGGAACTACCGATGTTAAATTTACAAAGACAAGAAACAAAACATTCTTACGATCAAGATCGTGTGAAAACAACTAATGAATTATTGGTGGAAATCGCAAAACAAGATGCAAACAAGGCGTTACAACTTCTAGAAACAACACAAAATGGAATCTCTAAACAAGAAGCGGCTCGTAGACTTACTTTACATGGCCCGAATGAAATCGCTCATAATAAAACATCACCGTGGTACATTCAATTTCTACTGGCATTTAAAAATCCATTTATTTTTGTTTTATTAGCTCTCGGCGCACTCTCTTTTTTCACAAATGACATACAAGGAACCATTGTCGTATCTGTAATGGTAATGCTAAGTGCAACGATTCGCTTTCTACAAGAATTTCGTTCTCAAAAAGCTGCGGATCAGTTAAAAGCCACGGTTCGAACAACGGCGAGCGTCTTTAGAATAGATGGATTTGTACACGAAACAAAAAACGTAATGAATTTGAAGCAAAATGATTCAATGGAAATTCCAATTGAAGAACTTGTGCCTGGTGATATTATTTCACTTTCTGCGGGTGATATCGTTCCGGCTGATGTGCGTATTTTATCAGCTAAAGATTTATTTGTGAATCAGTCTTCTTTAACTGGGGAAGCACTGCCTGTGGAAAAGTACGAAAACTGCTACCATACAGAGAATAAACATATATTACCGAAAAACATGAAAAAAAATTACAATCCACTCGATATGGAAAACCTTTGTTTTATGGGTACAAATATTGTAAGTGGTAGTGCAAAAGCTGTTGTCATCTCCACAAGTACCGATACGTATTTCGGCTTTTTAGCAAAAAAGGTACTCGGCAAACGAGTAGAAACAAGCTTTGATAAAGGTGTAAACAAAGTAAGCTGGCTCTTAATTACATTCATGCTTATTATGGCGCCTATCGTTCTTCTCATTAACGGATTCACAAAAGGGGATTGGCAAGAGGCTTTCTTCTTCGCTATCGCAATTGCTGTTGGTCTCACACCTGAAATGTTACCAATGATTGTAACTGCTAATTTAGCAAAAGGTGCCGTTAACATGTCTAAACAAAAAGTAATTGTAAAACAACTGAATTCTATTCAAAACTTAGGTGCTATGAACATTCTTTGTACCGATAAAACAGGTACTTTAACAGAAGATAAAGTTGTACTTGTCCGCCATTTAGATCCTAACGGTAATACATGTAATCGTGTATTACACTTCGCCTATTTAAATAGCTTCCATCAAACAGGATTGAAAAATTTAATAGATAAAGCCGTTATGAAACATACGGAAGAAAACCAGAAGTATAATCCATCCATTTTTCAAAAACTAGATGAAATTCCATTTGACTTTTCTCGCCGGCGTATGTCTGTCATCGTGAAAGATATTTCTGGTGAACATACAATGGTTTGTAAAGGGGCAGTAGAAGAAATTTTATCTATTTGTAACTACACTGAAGTAGATGGAAAAGTTGTTTCTCTTACCGCTGACATGCGCTCACATGTAAAACAACTAAGTGAGACATTAAATAGTGAAGGTATGCGTGTTATTGCTGTAGCGTATAAAAAAGATAGACCAATAAATGATACAGAGTACACGGTACAAGATGAAAATGATATGATTCTCGCTGGATATATCGGCTTTTTAGATCCACCGAAACCATCTGCAGCTACTGCCATTCAAGCATTACAGAAACATGGTGTACAAGTAAAAATTTTAACTGGCGATAACGACATCGTGACAAGAAAAGTTTGCAAAGAAGTCGGATTAAATATCGGTGAGCCTGTCCTTGGTTACGAAATCGATTCTTTACCTGATAAAGCATTAGCAAAATTAGCCGAAGAAACAACTGTATTTGCTAAACTAAATCCGATGCAAAAATCTCGCATTATACGAGTATTACAAGGAAACGGACACACTGTAGGTTATATGGGAGATGGCATTAACGATGCCGTAGCGTTACGTGAAGCTGATGTTGGCATATGTGTTGATACTGCTACCGATATTGCAAAAGAGTCTTCCGACATTATTTTACTTGAGAAAAATTTAACAATATTAGAAGCAGGTATTTTAGAAGGACGAACTACATTCGGAAACATTTTAAAATATATTAAAATGACAGCTAGCTCTAACTTTGGAAATGTATTTAGTGTGTTAGTAGCAAGTGCTTTCATCCCCTTCTTGCCGATGCTTGCCATTCACCTTTTAATTCAAAACTTACTTTATGATATTTCACAACTGTCTATTCCATGGGACAAAATGGATAAAGAGTTTTTAGAAAAACCAAGAAAATGGGATACTGCCAACTTACGAAATTTCATTATTTGCATCGGTCCAATTAGTTCCATATTTGATATTATCACATACGTAGTCATGTGGAACGTCTTCGGTGCAAATACAGCTAGCGAACAATCATTATTCCAATCTGGTTGGTTTGTCGTTGGATTACTAACACAAACTTTAATTGTTCACATGATAAGAACACAGAAGATTCCGTTTATTCAAAGTACTGCATCAATACCGGTTCTTTTATTAACTGCTTGTATTATGGCAATCGGAATTTATATTCCATTCTCACCACTCGGAGCAGCCGTTGGATTACAAGCATTACCACTTAGCTACTTCCCTTGGTTAATAGGAATACTATTAGGCTATGCTTTCTTAACACAGTTCCTAAAAAAAGTTTATATTAAAAAGTTTCATAGCTGGTTATAAAGTGAAGCTTTCAGCAGCCCGCAAATAGCGGGATAAAAATGAGAATGAGCAGATACTCCCCACTCATTCTCAAAAACATAACATGGACTTATATGTATGGAGGTGACCGTGATGGTATGGTATGACATTGTATTAAGATTATTTATCGCAATTATTGTAGGTGCTTGCATCGGAATGGAACGGCAATGGAGACACAGGATGGCTGGATTACGGACAAATGCTCTCGTATCACTTGGTGCCTGTATATTTGTTTTATTATCCGTCATGCTTGATCACGATGCTAGCCCCTCACGTATTGCTGCTCAAGTCGTTAGTGGGATTGGTTTTTTTAGGAGGCGGCGTTATAATCCGCGATGGTTTTAGTATTAGAGGGCTTAATACAGCAGCTACTCTATGGTGCGCAGCTGCTGTTGGTACTCTTACAGGTGCTGGTTTCCTCGTCGCAGCTATATTAGGTGCAGCCGGCGTTTTACTAGCAAATATACTACTTCGCCCAATCGCTCTCTTTATGAATCAGAAATCAAAAGAAGAATCACCTGAACAAACGAATTACTTACTTTCTCTTACTTGTTCAGAGGAACATGAATCCCATATTCGTTTTTTACTTATGCACATGGTAAGTTCTGAAGGCATCGGTTTAAAAGAATTGTATAGCGAAGACGTAGATTCTAATCAAAAAGTGTGTATACAAGCTACATTACATTGCAGTACAAATGCAGCAGTCTTAATTGAAAAAGTAGTAGGTAGAATGCTATTAGAATCTGACGTTACTGCAGCTGGGTGGAAAACCTCATTAGATTTAGAGGCAAGTTAAAAATGAAAGGTGTCATGATATTTACAGCTTCATGACACCTTCTACATAAACTTATTTTCTAATTTTTGCTGAAAAGACTTTTCTTGCTTACGTAATAATTGACTACCTCGTTGTAAAATCGGCATTCCATACTTATCATTAATTTGATCGATGACAGCAAGTAGCGGCTCTTCTTTCGCATCTTCTTCAAATGAAAACAAATCTAATTGTTTCACCGATTCTGTCTTCCACTCTATTTCAGTAGCTGTAACACCTAATAAACGAACGGAATCACCGTCCCAATGTTGCTTCCATAAACGAGATGCTGCCTGAAAAATATCTATTTCTTCCCAAATCGCATTTTTCAATTGCTTACTCCGCGTTACTGTCCTCCTATCATGATATTTAATCATAATTTGAATATTATAGCTGACAAGAGTTCGCTTTTGTAATCTTTTACTCACTGATTTTGATAGCCGTTCTAACATATCAAGTAATTCTTTCTCTTCATCCATATCCTTTGAAAAAGTCATCGAATTACCCACGCTTTTATGTTGTCCCATTTGACTCGGATCAACTTCCCTATCATCCATACCTTTTGCCCGCCGCTTTAAATCAACACCATGCTTTCCAATTTTAGCGCGAATGATATGTTCGTTTCCTTTTGCTAACTGCTCAATCGTTTGTATATGAATATCATTTAATTTTTCAGCTGTTTTTTCTCCAATTCCATGCATCGCTCCAACTGGAAGTGGCCAAATCATCTCTGGAATATCTCGTTTTCGAAGCACCGTAATACCGAGAGGTTTTTTCATATCAGAAGCTGTTTTTGCTAGGAAAAGGTTCGGAGCAATTCCGATACTACATGGAAGCTGTAACTCTGTTAATAACACCTGCTGAATCATCTTTGCTATTTCAAGAGGTGAACCGAGTGCGTAGCAATCTGTAATATCTAAATACCCCTCATCTATAGAGACTGGTTGTATTTTTTCCGTAAAACGGGAAAGGATTTGAAACATTTGAAATGAAGCTTCACGATATAATGTAAAGTTAGGACGCATTACAACTAATTGCGGGCATAACCTTTTCGCTTCCCAAAGAGGCATCGTCGTACGTATCCCATACTCTCTCGCCTCATAACTGCATGTTATGATAATTCCTTTTCTTTCTTTTTCATTTCCGGCAACCGCTAACGGCTTTCCTTGCAGTGATGGGTCATGAGCAATTTCAACAGATGCGAAAAAACAATTCATATCTACATGTAAAATAACACGACCATTTTTCGGATACATTTCTCGCATAGTACTCACCCCTCCAAAGAACGTTTGTTCCTTCATTATATCAAATTTTGCATAATAGTTATAATTACTTGTTCTTTTCCTTTTATACATTTGATATAATTTACATAAAATGTATAAAATTACAAAAAGGGGTGATTATGATGAAGTCAACTAATAAACTCAACTATACGTTCCTTGTGATTATATTAATCATAGCCATTAATTATTTACTGCTTCCTATTTTCAATATTAATACGTTTGGATTCTTCCCTCGCCTAGTACATATAGCAACAACTTATATATTGCCCTGGATTTTCTTGTATTGGCTGATCCGCCTTGTAAAAGCAATCGAATCAAAATAAAAAAGCGTGTAAATCGATTGTGATTTACACGCTTTTTTCTAATACGTTACTTCGCTACTTCTTCAATAATTGCAACAACTAATTCTGCTGTTTTCGCTAATTCTTCAACAGGAATCTTTTCGTTTGTTGTATGAATTTCTTCATAACCAACCGCTAAGTTAACTGTCGGGATACCGTGTCCTGCAATTACGTTTGCATCACTTCCGCCACCACTTTGGTGAAGAGAAGGTGTACGACCAATGTTTTCAGCTGCACGTTTTGCAACTTCTACAACGTGATCGCCATCAGCAAATTTAAATCCTGGGTACATAACGTTTACTTCAACGTCTGCATGACCACCCATTTCTTTTGCAGTTGTTTCAAATGCTTCTTTCATTTTCGCAACTTGTACTTCCATTTTTTCATTGATTAAAGAACGCGCTTCTGCAAAGATTTGTACATGATCGCAAACGATATTTGTTTGTGTACCACCTTCAAAACGTCCAATATTTGCAGTTGTTTCAGAATCAATACGACCAAGTGGCATCTTCGCAATTGCCTTCGCTGCGATAGTAATTGCAGATACACCTTTTTCTGGTGCTACACCAGCGTGAGCTGTTTTCCCACGAATAATTGCATTCACTTTCGCTTGCGTTGGAGCTGCAACAACGATTTCACCAACTTTTCCATCGCTATCTAATGCGTAACCGTATTTCGCTGTAATGCGCTCACGATCTAATGCTTTTGCACCAACAAGACCAGATTCTTCTCCAACTGTAATAATAAATTCAATTTTACCATGAGGGATGTTTTTCTCTTTTAAAACACGAATTGCTTCGAACATTGATGCTAATCCAGCTTTATCATCCGCACCTAAAATCGTAGTACCATCTGATACGATATATCCATCTTTAATAGAAGGCTTAATTCCATTACCAGGAACTACTGTATCCATATGAGAAGTAAAGTAAATTGTATCAACACCATCTTTTGTTGCTGGTAAAGTACAAATTAAATTACCTGCACCATGCCCAGTAACAGCCATTGTGTCATCTTCAAATACTTCTACACCTAAATCTGTAAATTTCTTTGTTAATACTTTGCAAATTTCTGCTTCAAATTTCGTTTCAGAATCTACTTGTACTAATTCCATAAATTCATTTACTAAACGTTCTTGATTAATCATAAGACTGCGCCTCCTGCACTACCATTATGTATGTAACACTATTAATTATAACAGAATTTCGCAAAAGTTTCGAAATTCAAGACAAAAAACAGACGGTTTATATGTCTAGATAACCATCTGCTTTCTATTACTCATTTAACAATACCCAGCGCATATGATCTTCCCATACTCCATTTACCATTAACATCTTCCTAGACACGCCCTCATATTGAAAGCCTATCTTCGTCACTACTTGTATAGATGCTAAATTTCGTGGCATAATCGGTGCTTCTATACGATGTAACTGAAATTCTTCGAAAGTAACTTGAATAGCTTTCCTAAGCGCTTCTGTCGTGTAACCTTTATTCAACTCTGCCTTATCTAATTTATAGCCGAGCACACAAGATTGATAAATACCGCGAACGATTAGATTAAATGAGATACACCCAATAATTTTTGTATTATCACCCTTTTTAAAAATCCAAAGCCTGATGATTTTACCTTCCGCAAACTCTTTTCTATCCTTTTGTAACTTTTTCTTCTGATAATCTAACGTAAAAAAATCATCCGGTCTATACTCTTCCCAAGCTTTTAAAAATTCACGATTTCTGTCGTAATATTGAAGAACTTTTTCAGCATACGACTCATCAATTTCCCTTAAATGCAAACGATTTGTTTCATATATTTTCATCATCGTATCTCCATTCTACAGCTTGCATAACAAAAAACTTATACTCTATCATTATTATATATTCTCTACATACATATAAATTTCCTGTTATACTTTACACGCACTTCTCGAATTTTGTCACTTCTCTCCCCTTGTCCACAATATCATTTCTCGTTACAATGATATTGTACTGATTTGCAAGGAGGTTTAACTATGCATAAAAAAGCTCAAAAAGTTATGGTTTATGTAATGCTAATTTCTATGCTTGTAACAACATTACTTGCTGGCGCAAGTATGTTTTGGTAAAAAGGACGATGTATTCGTCCTTTTTTTACTTTTTACACATAACATAATAAAATAAACCATCTCGATATCGAGATGGTTTATTTTATATAAAGCACTATCGCTACAATACTAAAGGAAAATGACATTACAAGTGCTGTTATAAAACTTGTATATTGTTTCTGCTGAAATGCTCCAATAACAAAAGTAAGATTGAGTAATGCCATACATACAATTGCTACAAGATAAGAACATATATTAAAAGTTGCCAATATGAATGTAATAACAAATAGAAATCCCATAAAAAATTGCATATACGAAATTTTTGGATTCAAGTACATATGAGCAACCCCTTTATCTAATTTTTTATCCCGATTGGTGAGGGCTGATAATCCGCGGGTAAAAAACCTCCCACTGATTAAAGTTTCACTTTATCTTTCTATACTCTCATTAACTCATGGTTATGTACACATGTCAAGACAACTTATTGCATATGAAAAAGCCAACTTTTCGTTGGCTTTTTCATATGCAATGGCTCCTTTTTGTTTTGCCAATTGCTGAAATGATTTTTTCGACTTCACAATCCATACTTTCGTTCCAATTGGAATGCGATCAAATAAATACTCCACATCGTTTTTCTTCATTCTTATACATCCTTGTGAAATATACTTTCCAATTGAACTAGGTTGGTTTGTTCCATGTATTCCATATTTACTTCCATCAGTTCCTCTTGCATTAAATCCAATCCACCTTGACCCAAGTGGATTTTTCGGTGACCCACCTGGAATATCCTTCGCGATATAATACGGATCCTTCGCTTTCATTCCAACATCAAAAGTTCCCTCTGGAGTTAATTCATTTGTTTTCCCAGTCGCTACTGGAAAAACCTTTTGAATCTTTCCATCATCAATATAAGCTAGTTTATTCGTCGCTTTATTTACAATAATAAAAGGATCTCCGGCACGTGGGTTATCACCAAGAGGCCAAATAGGCGATAAAGAAAGACATAATATGAAAGAGAGAAGATACGGCATAATAATTCCTACCTTCTATATAAGTTCTTTTATATTATCCTTTCCCTTAAAACGGCTTTTAATGAGTAAATATTGTTCCATTTCATATACAAGTTGAACAAGCTTCGCACGTATCTCAAATTCTTCACGTGTAACGGGCAATGGCATGTCTCTAAATAATTCTCTCATTTCTTGAAGCTGTCTTAAGGAAATAACCCCAGTACTCTCAGGGCTAATAGCATTTCCAATGTTTTCAACGACATCCGCAATCATATCAGCTTGTTCATATGTCCATGATAAAGAAGCTGCTAATGGTATCATCCGTTCTAAAATTTCGAATTGTTGCATGCGCATATTAAAATAACGATAGTAATAGCCATCTTCTCGCATAAATGCATTCTCAAGTTTCTTAAACGATAAATCTCTTGCTTCATTTAGCATATTTTCAGTTTCAATAAGTTCTGCCCCACTCCAGCTACTTTCTCTGTTTCGTAAATACACGACCATTTCAAACAAAATTGTTTTAAAATTACTTTCTATTGTATCCTGATACTCTTTTAGCTTATTTTCACTACTTGGCATATACATATTCACTAATAAAGCCACGCTAATTCCTATCGTTAATATCGCAATTTCATTCCCAACAATAAGCCATGTAATTTGTTTCAATGAATATAGATGCATCACAATAACTGAACTCGTGACGATACCTTCTTGAATTTTAAGCATAACTGCAGTCGGAATAAATGTAAGTAATAATATACTAATTGCAAGTGGTGTATATCCAATTGTTTCAAAAATACAAAACGCGAATACCATTGATAATACACAAGCTAAAAAACGATGTAACGACACTTGAAGTGATTTACGTTTCGTATTTTGTACACATAATATAACTAAAATGCCCGCTGAACTATAAAATTCTAATCCTAATAACTGCGCAATAAAAACTGCTGCGCCTGTCCCTATTGCTGTTTTTACTGTACGGTATCCAATTTTGAACATAGCACTGCTCCTATATGTATAAACGTATTTAAAGTTAGTATAAAAAAAGGATGACACAATGTCATCCTTTTCTACTTATTATTCACGCAACCTTTACATATTACAATATTTTTTGTAAAAATTGTTGCGCACGTTCACTTTTCGGTGCTACAAAAAATTCTGCTGGCGCACTATCTTCTACAAGCTTTCCACCATCTAAAAAGAGAACACGATCTGCTACTTCTTTTGCAAATCCCATTTCATGTGTAACAATCACCATTGTCATTCCTGTCGTAACTAATGATTTCATAACTTCTAACACTTCTTTTACCATCTCTGGATCTAGTGCCGATGTTGGTTCATCAAATAACATAACTTCTGGTTCCATCGCTAACGCTCTCGCAATTGCTACACGTTGCTTTTGTCCTCCCGAAAGACGATTGGGATACGTATCTTTTTTATCTAATAAACCGACCTTTTCTAAAAGTTTCTCGGCTTTCTTGTCAGCTTCTTGTTTCGTTACTCCTTTTACATTGATAGGAGCATACGTAATATTTTCTAATACAGTCATATGAGGAAATAGGTGAAAATGCTGAAATACCATTCCGACATTTTCACGAACGTGCATAATATTCGTTTTCGGATTCGTTACTTCTTCCGTTCCAATCCAAATGTGACCATTTGTCGGTGCTTCTAGTACATTCATACAACGTAAAAATGTTGATTTCCCTGATCCAGACGGTCCAATAATTGCTACTACTTCCCCTTTTTCAATCGTTGTTGTAATCCCTTTTAATACTTCGTTTTTTCCAAATGATTTATGAAGGTTTTCAATTTTAATCACTTTTCTTCATTCTCCCTTCAATTGCCTTCCCGACTAATGTAAGAATAATGACTAGCATATAATAAATTAGTCCAACAAAAAGTAATGGTTCAAGATATTTAAACGTCTCACCGCCTACAATGTAAGCACGGCGCATTAAATCGGTCGCTCCTATTACTGTTACTACAGCCGATTCTTTCGTAAGTGTCGCAAACTCATTCACAAGCGCTGGTAATATATTTTTTAATGCTTGAGGGAAAATAATATTTCGCATCATTTTCCCGTAAGGAATCCCTAAAGCCATCGCTGCTTCTGTTTGTCCTTTATCAACCGCTTGAATGCCGGCACGAATTACCTCTGACATATATGCACCTGAATTTAAGCTAAATGCTAATACAGCTGCTACGAATGCTGGTATTTCATAACCAATTATTTGCGGGACACCGAAATAAATAATCATTAATTGCAATACAAGTGGTGTACCACGGAAAATTGATGTATAAAAATCTGCCGCTATATTTAATGCTCGTATTCTAGCAATTTTGCAAAGCGCTAATAACGTTCCTAAAATAAACCCAACTACCGCTGATACTGCTACAATTTTTAAAGTAACTTCTAGGCCTTTTAGTATATATGGTATCGAAGGCGTAATCGCCGAAAAATCTAAGTTCATTCTTTTCATTCCCCTCACAGAAAAGTGAAAGGCAGCTTATTTTTCGCTGCCAAACCATTTCTTCACTAATTTCTCCATTTCTCCATTTTCTTGCATTTTTTTAATTACTTTATTAAATTCCGCTGTTTTATCACTGTTTTTCGGAAGGGCAATTGCTGCTCCTACTTCTTCTGGCGCTTCTTTAATTTCAATTCCTTGTAATTCTTTCATTTTTTCTAAATAATTTTTAGCAACTGTGTCTTCTATAATTGCAGCGTCAAAACGACCAGCTTTAATTTCTTGTACGATTTCTGGTATACGGTCACGTCCCTCAACTTTGAAATCTACTTGTTTTTTAAATTCTGCTGCTTTCTCTTCTTGGATAGATCCTGTTTGTACCCCTACTTTTTTCCCTTTTAAATCCTCTACAGATTGAATATTAGAATCTTTTTTAGAAACGACCATGTTTTTCGCAACAAAATATATGTCTGTGAAATCAACATTATTTTTACGCTCTGCCGTTGGCGTCATACCTGCCATTACGAAATCAACTTTTCCTGAGCTAAGGGATGCTAATAAACCACCAAAATCCATATCTTTCACTTTCACTTCATAACCAAGTTCTTTTCCGATATATTTAGCAACATCAACATCAAAGCCGATAATTTCATCACTTTTTGAAGCTTCTACGTATTCATATGGTTTATAATCTGCTGAAGTCCCCATAACCAGTACTTTCTTATTTTTTCCAGTAGCCTTTTCTTCCCCATTACTACAAGCACTGAACATACTTACAATTAAAATAAGTGCAAACGATATTGATAATAACTTCTTCATCTTTCTTCCCCCTAATAATGTATATTTAAAAGTTTAATAGAATATTTATTCGATGTTTGTATTGTATCAGCACTTTTATTTTTATGCAATATATAAAATAAAAATAAATAAAATAACAATATTAATACCATTTATGATGTATAAAATAATGCATAAAATAACATAACTATGCATTTCCCATAAATTTTAATACTAAATAAAAAAAGGCGGTACATCCACTTCATTGTGGACGTACCGCCTTTTCACTTATATTTATAGTTCTTCACAATTCTCTTCGAAATAAGATTGTAGTTTTGCAATAACTTGCATTGGTTCATGACCTTCAATTTCATGACGTTCTACCATCGTTACAATTTTTCCATCTTTTAATAAAGCGAATGATGGAGAAGAAGGTGGATATCCTTCGAAATATTCACGAGCTGTTGCTGTTGCTTCTTTATCTTGACCTGCAAACACCGTTACAAGATGGTTAGGACGTTTATCATAATGTACGGAATGCGCAGCAGCAGGACGAGCAATACCACCTGCACAACCACATACAGAGTTTACCATTACAAGTGTTGTTCCATTTCTTTTAAACGCTTCTTCTACTGCTTCCGGCGTCGTCAATTCTGTATATCCAGCAGAGACAATCTCTTCACGCGCTTGGCGGACAACATCATTCATAAAAAAGTTAAAATTAATCAATCTTTTCCCTCCTCTAAAACTATCTATTTGTATCTTACC
Organism: Bolla brennus; assembly: GCA_018250355.1. Classification (NCBI taxonomy): domain Eukaryota; kingdom Metazoa; phylum Arthropoda; class Insecta; order Lepidoptera; family Hesperiidae; genus Bolla; species Bolla brennus. The sequence continues at coordinate 177,260 of DWRB01000005.1, read as the reverse complement.
AGTTAATGTTTATGAAATACAAGTAAGTTTACTTGTATTTAGGCATAGAAAAAGTGTTAGAGCTCTTGCTCTAACACCTTTTTTTAATGGCCACGATGCTTTTGCTTTGCTTTTTGTACTTTAATTAAACGTCTTCTTTGTTTTTCAGCTTCTCGCTTCTCTTTAGACTGCACTTTCTTTTCTTGTTTATACAATTCATAAGATAAACTAATCGCTTCTTGTGCCTTAGTAAAACGTTTTACATTTACTTCTTTTGCCGCCTGTCGTATGATACGTTTTATATTTTTCGGACGCTTTGTTTCTTTCACTTCCACACCGCATTTCGCAACGTGCTGGAAATACGCTAACATTGGACCATTCACAAATAGAAGTACTTCTTCCTCTGAAGGTTCCATTCCAAAAATATACCGTGCTCCATACAATTTACCTTTTTCTTTATGTGTAATAATTCCTACGAAAAATTGGCCATCGTGATATACTGTCAAATCCATTGACAGCCCCTCCTTTAAAAAAATTAGAAATACTGGACATCCCGGAGGGGAAGGTTACTGACATGAAATCATGCGTCTGGACTACCGACCAGAACTGTGTTTTTGTATTTCTTTCATTGTATTATATCTTATTTCCCATAATTTTTATATACTCTGTAATCATTTTCTTATGCGATCCTACAATATAGTCAGGTAGTTCTGTTGGTGGGAAGAATGTAAGCTGAACCGCTTCTTCTTTATTCATAACTAAATCTCCATCGTATTCATCCGTATAATAAGCGGTCGTTACAGATTGAAATTCATCACCGTTTGCTAATTTTGTAAAATAGTTCGCTCCAGAAAACACATTGATTAATCGCAAGTTCTTCACTTCTATTCCTGTTTCTTCGTATACTTCACGACAAGCAGTTTCTTCTGGTGATTCACTAAGCTCCATTAATCCGCCAGGCAGCCCCCATTTTCCGTAAGGCTCTGTTCTTTGTTGTAGTAATACATATCCATTTTCATTTATAACGAGTACAACAGCACCAACTAAAATTAAAGGGCGATGACCAACTATTTTTCGTAATTCTTCTACATATCCCATCGTATCGCCTCGCCTCCTTTTTCGTTGTCCACACTATTGTATCATATGTATGAAACGACAAAATGCGTATATTTTTCATTTTTTTAACAAAATATTTATTTTATGTGCTTCATCTACTGTAGCTAACATAATGGATTCGACTTCTGCATTCTTCTCAAGAAATTCTCTCGCCCATTCTTCTGTTTTCCCTAATAAAGCAAGAACATCTTGCTGAATCTTCCCATCCTTTACTAATACAAAAGAAACTGGAGATCTTCTTCCCGCCACTTTCAGATCAAGCCGCGAAGCTGCTTCATATTTTGGATACTGAAATATAGAAACAACACCGCTTGCTTCCCATAATGCTAATTTAATCGTTTGAATATCGCTCACATTTCGCATACGAAGTTCCGAAAATAAATATTCCACCGTAATTCTCGCTTTTTTCAAATTGCTAAAATCAATGGTTCCATTGTGTATAAGAATAATAGGTGCCGGCTCTAAAAAGCGTCTCCATCTATCCCATTTCAACATTAAGACTGAGCTTATAATGTGAAGTACAACGAGTATGAACGTTGTAATCATCGAACCGAGTAATCCCACTTTTTCATCAGATAATGCGTTAGAAATATTCCCACCAAGCAATAATACTAATACGACATCTAAAAAACGAAGTTGTACGATGGACCTTTGCCCCATCGCTTTCGCAACTAATATTAAAAATATGTATGCTAGGATAGCCCGAATTACCCACTCACTATTAGAAAGATGCCGTGCCCCTTCAAAAATATGCATATGCATCACTTTGCACTCCTTACCCGTCACAAACTGCTACTTTGTTTTAGTTTGCAACGTTTAAGAGCATATATGTAAAAAAGCTGATTCGTTTTTAAACGAATCAGCTTTTCTTACTTGACGGAAAACATATATTTTTTATACGTTTTTCGTACCGATAATATGAGCCCCATCATAATCATATTCGAGAATAAGGAACTTCCTCCATATGATAAGAAAGGTAATGCAATCCCTTTTACAGGCATTAATCCAACGATCATACCGATGTTTTGGAATATTTGAACCGTTAATATTCCAATTGATCCAGCACATAATAATGTGCCGAATAAATTATCAGCAGAATAACCGATAATAATTGTTCTATATAGTAGTAATAGGAACAAGAATACAACTAACGCTGCTACGATAAATCCACCTTCTTCGGCAATTGTAGCAAAAATAAAGTCAGTATGCTTCTCAGGGATATAAACGTTCCCTTCACCAAAGCCTTTCCCTTCCATACCACCACTACCTACAGCTAAAATCGATTGCTGTGTTTGATAACCTTGATCTGCATTTTCAAATGGATTTAACCAACCTACAATACGTGATTGTTGGTGAGGTTTTAGTAACGTAACTAACTTATTAAAGAAGAAATCCTCATACCTTACGTAAATAAATATTAACGTAGATAATACGGTCACCGGAATAACTGTACATAACGCTATCAATTTCTTCTGAATACCTGACATAAATAAAATACATGCAATTGCAGCAGCATATAAGAACACCATCCCTGTATCCGGTTGGCTATATACAACAGCCATAGGCGGAAGGGATACAAGCACAATTTTACCTACTAATTGTAAATCCGTTTGGAATGTCCTTGCCATATACTGTGCATTATGTTTCACTGCTATACTTGCTACTACGAGAAGCAATGAAATTTTGAAAAACTCAGATGGTTGAATTTGTCCAACTAACGGAAATACAAACCATCTTTTTGCACCTAATTTTTCAGGTGTGAAAGTGGAAACCGGTAGTATTTTCAAAAGAATAAGTGAACCAAATCCGACGATATAAAGTGGCCAAGACAATTTTTGTAATTGATCTAAGTCGATGCTTGCAACAAGCAATAACAATACAACTCCAATTATGTAGTTCAAACCCTGTTTCATTGCAAAGTTTGCCTCTCCATATTGGCCAGTTTGCTGACTGCTATATATAGCAGCTATACTCGTAACACATAATGCTAACAAAATTAATATTAATTTTACATCTAAACTTTTTAGAAACTCGGTACTTCTTTTCATGACATCCTCCTGAAACATTGTTACAGCAAAATAAAAAACCAGGAGTCAACATTCTTCATGTTTTGACGACTGATTACACATTATCTATAAAACACTTATATAGAATAACTCTCTTTTTCATACAATACAATATATTATACTACAGTTTCATCAGTAAGATTTGCCAAAAAAATTATTCTTTTCTTATTTTATATCCATATACCATATATCAGCAATGTATTTTCATAAATTCCTAATACATAATCGTTCATTGTAAGATTACTGGGAAAGATATTATACATATAAGTAGGATGTAGCTGAAGAAATAAGATGATAAAAAGCTCGCATAAGCGAGCTTTTTATTAATATACAGATGTATTATTTTCTGACGTATTTTCTAAAATTTCTTTTACACGTCCTAAGAACTTACCACAAATTAAGCCATCTAGTACACGGTGATCAAGTGATAAACATAAGTTAACCATGTCGCGAGCACCGAACATACCATTATCCATAATTACTGGGCGTTTTACAATTGATTCAACTTGTAAAATAGCCGCTTGTGGGTAATTAATAATACCCATAGATTGAACAGAACCAAATGATCCTGTGTTATTAATTGTAAATGTTCCACCTTGCATTTCGTCCGCTTTTAACGATTTCGTACGTACTTTTCCTGCAAGCTCTGTAATTTCACGAGCGATACCTTTAATCGTCTTCTCATCCGCATGTTTAATTACTGGTACAAATAGTTCGTCCTCTGTTGCAACAGCGATAGAAAGGTTAATATCTTTCTTCTGAACGATCTTATCGCCAGCCCACATTGAATTGATTTGAGGATACTCTTTTAACGCTTGCGCTACTGCTTTTACGAAGAAAGCAAAGAACGTTAAATTAAAGCCTTCGCGCTTTTTGAAATCACCTTTAATTGAATTACGGTATGACACAAGGTTTGTCACATCTACTTCAATCATCATCCAAGCATGTGGCGCTTCGTGTTTACTACGTAACATGTTCGCTGCAATTGCTTTACGCACACCTGTTACTGGAATTTCGATATCGCCAGGCATTGTTGGTACAGAAACTGGTTTTGCAGCTTCTACTTTTTGTGGTACCGGCGCTGCTTTTGGTGCTTCTGGACGCGCTTCTACTACTGCTGCTACCGCTTCCTCCTTCTTCGCACCTGCTTGCGGAATATTTCCAGATTCCACTAGCTTTAAAATATCTTTACGAGTGATACGGCCATTTGCTCCCGTACCTTCTACTAAATCTAAATCAACATTATGCTCACCTGCAAGTTTTAAAACAGCTGGTGAAAAACGTGGTTTTCCATCAGTTGGTTGTTTTGCTTTCGGTGCTTTTTCAGGCGTAGCTACTTCTGCCTTTGGTTCTTCTTTCGTTTTTTCCTCAACAGCTGTCGCTGCTACTTCATCTGCGCCTTCTACTTGAATAACACAAACTACTTCACCTACAGCTAACGTCTCACCTTCACCAGCGATTAATTCTTTCACAATACCAGTGAAAGAAGATGGTACTTCAGCATTTACTTTATCAGTCATTACTTCTGCAAGCGGATCATACTTGTTTACGTGATCGCCAACATTAACGAGCCATTTACTAATTGTACCCTCTGTAACGCTCTCCCCGAGCTGAGGCATTGTGATATTTTCTACAGCCATGTATAGTCCCCCCGATTAAAATTCCGCAAGTTCACGCATTGCTTTTTCAACTTTATCTGGATTTACCATAAAGAATTTTTCCATTGTTGGTGCATATGGCATTGCTGGAACGTCTGGACCTGCAAGGCGTGCGATTGGCGCATCTAAATCAAACAGACAGTTTTCAGCAATAATTGCTGCCACTTCACTTATAATACTTCCTTCTTTATTGTCTTCTGTTACAAGAAGAACTTTACCTGTTTTAGAAGCTGCTTCAATGATTGCTTCTTTATCTAATGGATATACAGTACGTAAATCAAGAACATGTGCAGAGATGCCATCTTGCGCTAACTTTTCAGCTGCTTGAAGAGCAAAGTGAACACATAATCCGTACGTGATAACAGTAATATCATCACCTTCGCGTTTTACATCTGCTTTTCCGATTGGTAATACGTAATCATCCTCTGGCACTTCACCTTTAATTAAGCGATATGCACGCTTATGCTCAAAGAATAATACTGGATCTTCATCACGAATTGCTGCTTTTAATAAACCTTTTGCATCATATGGTGTAGAAGGAATAACAATTTTTAAACCTGGTTGGTTCGCAAACATCGCTTCCACAGATTGTGAATGATACAATGCACCGTGAACACCGCCGCCAAATGGCGCACGAATTGTAACTGGACAAGTCCAATCGTTATTAGAACGATAACGAATTTTTGCTGCCTCAGAAACAATTTGGTTTACTGCTGGCATGATGAAATCAGCAAACTGCATTTCAGCGATTGGACGCATACCATACATTGCCGCACCAATTGCTACCCCAGCAATTGCAGATTCTGCAAGCGGTGCATCAAGCGCACGATCTTCACCAAATTGATCATATAATCCATGTGTCGCTTTAAATACGCCACCTTTTTTACCAACATCTTCACCTAAAACAAATACTTTCTCATCGCGTTCCATTTCTTCGCGCATTGCTAATGTAATAGCATCAATATAAGACATTACAGCCATGAAACGTTCCCCCCTATTCTGCGTATACGTGCTTCAATGCATCTTCAGGTGCTGCATACGGAGCATTTTCTGCATATTCTGTTGCTTCATTTACGATATGCATAATTTCGTCTAACATTTGTTTTTCAAATTCCTCAGTTAACACGCCAGCTTCTTTTAAATAAGCTGCAAATGTTATGATTGAATCTTTTTTCTTTGCTTCTTCTACTTCTTCTTTATCACGATAAACACGATCATCGTCGTCACTAGAATGTGCTGTTAAACGATATGATACTGTTTCAATTAAAGTTGGGCCTTCACCACGACGGCCGCGGTCTGCTGCCTCTTTTACAGCTTTATATACTGCAAGCGGATCGTTTCCGTCTATTGTATATCCAGGCATACCGTAACCAATTGCACGATCTGATACGTTTTTACATGCTAATTGTTTTTCAACTGGAATAGAGATTGCGTATTTATTATTTTCACACATGAAAATAACAGGTAGTTTGTGTACACCAGCAAAGTTTGCCCCTTCATGGAAGTCACCTTGGTTTGAAGAACCTTCTCCAAATGTAACAAACGTTACTAAATCTTTCTTTTCCATTTTTCCAGCTAATGCAATACCAACTGCATGTGGTACTTGCGTTGTTACTGGAGATGATCCTGTCACAATACGATTTTTCTTTTGACCGAAGTGACCAGGCATTTGACGACCACCAGAGTTTGGATCTCCAGCTTTCGCGAAAGCAGACAACATAAGCTCTTTAGCTGTCATACCGAACGCTAGTACAACACCCATATCACGGTAGTATGGTAATGCATAATCTTTCTCTCTATCAAGAGCGAAGGCTGCTCCAACTTGTGCAGCCTCCTGTCCTTGACAAGAAATTACGAATGGAATTTTACCCGCACGGTTTAATAACCACATACGTTCGTCGATTTTACGTGCAAGTAACATCGTACGGAACATTTCTAATACTTGCTCATCACTTAAGCCAAGCTCTTCATGGCGCTTTTCTTTTACTTCTGCCATTTTTCATAACCTCCTAAATCCACATTTTTATGCGTGTAACGCTTTTCCATCTACAGCTAATGCTGCTTCACCAATCGCCTCAGATAATGATGGATGCGGATGAATTGTATGTGCTACTTCCCACGGTGTTGCATCAAGTACTCTTGCAAGACCAGCTTCAGAAATCATATCTGTTACATGTGGTCCAATCATATGAACACCAAGAATGTCATTTGTTTCTTCATCAACTACAAGTTTTACGAAACCATCTGATTCGCCGTATACAAGTGCTTTTCCAATTGCACGGAATGAGAACTTACCTACTTTTAACTTATAGCCTTTTTCTTTCGCTTCTTGTTCTGTTAAACCGACAGAAGCAACTTCCGGACTGCTATATACGCATTTTGATACCATAGAGTAATCAATTGGTGTAACTTCTTTACCAGCAATATGTTCTACTGCAACAATTCCTTCATGAGAAGCAACGTGAGCAAGTTGTAAGCCACCAATTACATCTCCAATTGCGTAAATATGAGATTCTTTCGTTTGATAAAACTCATTTGTTTGAATGTATCCTTTTTCCACAACGATATCCGTATTCTCTAAACCAATATTTTGCGTATTGGCTTGTCTTCCTACAGATACAAGCATTTTTTCTGCTTTAAATTCTTTATTCTCACCGTTATGTTCAGCTTGAATTGTTACTCCATTATCTTTTACCAATGTTTCTGGTAATACTTTTGCACCAGTTACCACTTTAATACCTTTTTTCTTGAATAGACGTTGCATTTCTTTTGAAACGTCCTGATCTTCTAGTGGTAATATCGTTTTCGCATACTCTAATACTGTAACTTCTACACCGAAGTCAGCAAGCATAGATGCCCACTCAATACCGATTACACCGCCACCAACAATAATAATTGAGCTAGGAAGCGTTTCCATTTTTAGGGCATGATCAGAAGACATTACATACTCTCCGTCTAATTCTAAACCTGGTAATGAATTCGGACGAGAACCTGTTGCAACAAGTACATTTTTTGGAATTAACATTTCATTCTCTTCTCCACTTGCAAGTTCAACTGAAATTGTCCCTGGCATTGGAGAGAAAATAGATGGGCCAAGAATACGGCCGATACCTTCAAACACATCAATTTTACCTTGTTTCATTAAGTGTTGAACACCTTTATGAAGTTGCGTTACAATCTTCTCTTTACGCTCTTGCACTTTCGCAAAGTTTAGTTCTACATTACTTGCAATAACTCCGAACTCTTCGCTTTTTTTAGCAGTTGCGTATACTTCCGCACTACGTAGAAGAGCTTTACTAGGAATACATCCTTTGTGCAAACAAGTACCACCAAGATTTTCTTTTTCAACAAGTGCAGTTTTTAAACCTAGTTGTGATGCTCGAATAGCAGCAACATATCCACCAGTACCGCCGCCAACGATGACTAAATCATATTCTCTTGCCATTATCTCAACCCCTAGCTACTGTTTGTTTTTCTCGTACAACATACTCTTTCGGTGCTTCTTCTTCACGTAATACACGAAGTGCTCCTTCTGCTAATGCTTGTAATTCATCTTCCCCTGGATGTACGATAACATCTGCAATCCAGTCAACACGTTCTTTTATTTCATCAACAAGAATTTTACTGTACGCAAGTCCACCAGTTAAAACGATTGCATCGATTTTCCCGTGAAGTACAGCGCTAGCTCCGCCAATCTCTTTTGCAACTTGATATGCCATTGCTTTATAAATAAGAGTTGCTTCCGGATCACCTTTTTCAACCATTTGTTCTACTTTGATCGCATCATTTGTACCGATTAGGCTTACAAGTCCACCTTGTCCAACAAGTTTTTTAACCATTTCGTCACGGTAATACTCACCAGAGAAACACATCTCAACTAATTGTCCTACGGGTACTGTACCCGCACGCTCTGGACTAAATGGTCCTTCTCCGTTTAAGCCGTTATTCACATCAATAACTTTTCCTTTTTTATGAGCACCAACTGTAATACCGCCACCCATATGTGTAACTAATAAATTTAAATCCTCGTATTTGTGATTTAATTCTTCAGCCACTTTACGAGCAACCGCTTTTTGGTTTAATGCATGGAAAATACTTTTACGTTCCATACCAGCAATACCGCTTATACGAGCAATCGGCTCCATTTCATCTACAACGACAGGATCTACTATGAATGCCGGAATATTTAATCCAGAAGCGATTTCATATGCTAAAATGCCTCCAAGGTTTGAAGCATGGTGACCGCTAAACCCATTTTTTAAATCTTCTAACATCGAATCGTTTACTGTGTATGTTCCGCCTTCGATTGGACGAAGTAATCCCCCACGCCCACAAACTGCGTTTAATTTTGAAATGTTAATACCGTGAGAATGTAGAACTTCTAAAATCGTTTCTTTGCGAAACTCATATTGATCGATAATTCTCTTATATTTTCCAATTTGTTCTTCGTCATGACGAATAGTTTCTTCTAAAACAGGTCTTTCATTATCAAAAACACCAATTTTTGTGGATGTACTACCCGGATTAATAACAAGAATTCGATTTAAAGACACTGTTGCTACCTCCACTAATAAATTCAAAAGGAGGTGGAAACCTCATAAGAGGTAACCACACCTTTTGTAAAAGTAATATATGAATGATTAGCGACGGCTAATAATGTCGTGACCGTTGCGTAAGTATGTGCTACGAGAGTTTTTCAAGCTTGCAATGCGCTCTTCAGCTAGACGATCTGCTGCTACATAAGTTGCAATGCCATCGCGTTTTGAAATTTCGATTACTTTTGCAATTGTGTCATAAATAGACTCAACACGTTTTAGTGCACGTTCTCTATTGTATCCATATAATTCGTCTGCTACGTTAATTACACCACCAGCATTAATAACATAGTCTGGTGCGTATACAATACCCATTTCATGAATCATGTCGCCGTGACGATTTTCTTTTAATTGGTTATTTGCAGAACCTGCGATTACTTTTGCTTTAAGTTGTGGAATAGTTTCGTCATTAACTGTTGCGCCTAATGCACATGGTGCGTAAATATCACATTCAACACCGTAAATTTCATTTGGCTCAACTGCTGATGCACCGAATTCTTCTACCGCGCGTTGTACCGCTTCTTTATTAATATCTGTAACGATTAATTTTGCTCCTTCAGCGTGTAAATGTTTGCATAGGTGATATGCTACGTTACCAACACCTTGAACAGCAATTACTTTTCCTTCTAAATTATCAGTACCGAAAGCCTCTTTCGCAGCTGCTTTCATACCACGATAAACACCGTATGCAGTTACTGGAGATGGGTTACCAGAAGAACCGAATGATGGTGAAATACCTGTTACAAAATCAGTTTCTTCGTGAATAATATCCATATCATCTACTGTCGTACCAACATCTTCAGCTGTAATGTATCGTCCGTTTAGTCCTTGAATGTATCGTCCTAATGCACGGAACATCGCTTCGCTCTTATCTTTACGTGGATCACCGATAATTACTGTTTTCGCACCACCTAAGTTTAAGCCAGCTGCTGCGTTTTTGTATGTCATCCCTTTTGCAAGACGCAATGCATCTTCAATCGCCGCTTCTTCAGAATCATATGTCCACATTCTTGTTCCACCAAGAGCTGGTCCAAGTGTTGTATCATGAATTGCAATGATTGCTTTTAAACCAGATTCTTTATCTTGACAAAATACTACTTGCTCATAATCATATTTTTCTAAGTATTCGAAGATTTCTAATGTCATTGTCGTTTCCCCCTAGTGTTTTTACCCTGTTTGGTTTATTTTGAAGCAGTTGTAACTGCCAATGCTAATGAATATACTTTTGTTTCTGCTGAATCCGCACGAGATGTTAAAACAATCGGTGCTTTTGCGCCAGCAATCATAGCTCCTACCTTTGCATCCGCAAAGTATACGAGTGATTTGTATAGCACATTTCCAGCTTCAATCGTTGGGACGAGTAAAATGTCTGCCTTACCAGCTACATCACTTACTATGCCTTTATGTTCTGCTGCAATTTGTGATACTGCATTATCTAAAGCAAGTGGTCCATCAACGACACAGTTTTTAATTTGTCCGCGGCGATTCATTTGAGTTAACATCGCGGCATCAATTGTCGCTTGCATCGCAGGATTAACAACCTCTACCGCTGCAATTGGTGCTACCTTTGGCAAATCTATTCCTATTGCCTGGGCAACTTCTACAGTATTCTGTATAATAGCAGCTTTTTGTGTTACATCAGGTGCAATGTTCATCGCTGCATCTGTAACAAAGATAAGACGATCGTAATTTGGAACTTCAAATGCTGCAACGTGTGAAAGTACGCTACCTTTACGAAGTCCCCACTCTTTATTTAATACAGCTTTCAAAATATTTGCTGTTGGGATGTTTCCCTTCATAAGAACATCTGCTTCGCCATTTCTTACAGCTTTAACAGAAAGTTCTGCAGCCTCAGCACTTGACGCTGCTGCAATCACTTCAATGTGTTCTGAAGTTTGTAAACCATGTTCTTGTAGCATCCCCATTATTTTTTCTTGATTTCCATATAGACGAAATTGAGCTAGCTGTAATTTAATTGCTTTCGCTACAGCTTCAATTACTTCATGATCTTCAGCTACTGCTACAGCCACAGTTTTTTTAGGCTGTCCTGCTGCTTGATCAATTAAGTGTTCTAACTTCATATTTTGTAATCAACCCTTTCCGTCGTCCCTCGTCTATTTATAAAGCAAATACCGTGCCAACTTTTAAAATTGGTCTTACCAATAATGAAAACGCATTCAAAATGCAGTAAAATCAATACTTTGGAAAATAACAAAACATTCTGTCTTGTTTTGTCGCATTTTGTATACCATGCAATAAATTGCACGGTACGCAATTTATTGCATGCTATTTTTTGCACACTCATACTTTTCTAGCTTGTAATATAAATTTCGAACCGAAATTCCTAACGCTCTTGCAGTTTTTGTTTTATTTCCACCAAACCTCTCTAAACATTCATGAATGATATGTCCTTCAAACTCTGTCACTAAATGTTCAAGTGGCTTTTCCTCTAATTCAGGTAATAAGTTATTTTGTTTTACCTCAGTCTGCTCTTCTGTATGTAAAGGTGGTAAATGATGGACATCAATATATATTTCGTTATAATTCATAAAGATAATAGCTCGTCCTAAAATGTTTTCAAGCTCCCTCACATTTCCTGGCCATTCATATGATTGTAAATATGAAATAGCCGAATCAGTGAGCCCCTCTACATTCCGGCCATAATCTTGGTTAATTTTTTGAATCAATCTGTCTGCAATTGCCGGTATATCTCCTTTTCGCTGACGAAGAGACGGAATTTGAATTGGAATTTTATTTAATCGATAATATAAATCCTCTCTAAACTCTCCTTCTAGAATGCCCTTTTCTAAATTCACATGTGTTGCTGCAATTACCCGGACATTTATAGGTATCGCTTTCGTTCCACCAACTTTTACAATTTCTTTTTCTTGCAACACGCGAAGGAGTTTCGCTTGCGTATTTGCAGACAATTCTCCTATTTCATCTAAAAAGATACTACCGTTATTCGCTTCCTCAAAAAAACCTCGTTTTCCGCCTCTTTTTGCTCCTGAGAATGCACCTTCCTCATAACCGAATAATTCACTTTCTAATAAAGTCTCGGAAATAGCAGCACAGTTTACCCGGACGAATTTATTATATTTTCGATTACTTCCATTATGAATTGCATGTGCAAACAATTCTTTACCCGTACCAGATTCTCCGCGTAGTAATACTGTTGCTGGTGTATTCGCCCCAAGTTTCGCCTGCTCAATAGCAGCCGTTGTTTCATCTGAATTTCCGACAATGTCATCAAATGAATATTTCGCTTCTAACGTTCGAATAATTTGCCTTGCCCTATTCAATTCATTTGTTAACTTTTGAATTTCTGATACGTCACGAATTACACCAACGCTTCCTTTCAATATCCCATCCACTATAACTGGCGCTACGTTTACAATTACATCACGCTTCTTTTGTCCAATCTTCATATGTATTCCGCGTACCGCCCTACGCGTTCGAAGTACTTTCATATGCATACTTTCACCTTCTACAATATCAGTTGTAGCCGGTTTCCCAATAATGTCCTCTTCTGTTAAACCTGTTAATTTCGTATACGCAGGGTTAATTACTAATCCTCTTCCCTTTTCATCCACGACCGAAATTGCTTCCTCAGACGAGTTGATAATCGCCTCAAGTAACGTTTGAATCTCCTTTAAATCTGTAACTTCTTCCGCAAGATCTACAACCTCTGTTATATCTTTAAAAATCGCAAATGCCCCTTGTACCTCTCCTCCCTCTTTTAATATTGGAATACGAGTTGTAATAATTTTCTTTTCATTCTCTAATGTCAGTTCATAATTTACTTCTATTTGTTTCGTACGTATAATACGAAGCAACTTACTAGTCGGAATAACTTCTAAAATATATTTCCCTACCGCATCTTCTTTTTTATATCCGATAATACGCTCTGCACTTTTATTAAATAGGCGTACTTGTCCCTCTCGATCAATCACAATCATACCGTCATGCGTAGAATTTAAAATTAAATCCCCTTGCTGCGTCTGTTCTTCTAACTTTCCAATTAAACCTTCCTTCTCATGCGCTAATCTCGTAACAATTTTCGCAATGTCACCCGGTATAAGAAGAGTATCTTTATGCTTTTTCTTTAATAAAACTTTATGTAAATCATCATCACCCGTCATATCAAACATTACATCAATATGCATAGAAAGAAACGGCGTTACACTCTCTCCAATCGTAACCCCGTATTCCTTAGCCATTTGTAATCCCTTCGCTATCGGATTTATATCAATAATCCCTATAATTTGAAATATATTCGAACTTTGCAACAGATTCAGCAGTGTACTGCCACCTTCACCTGCACCAACAATTAAAACTTTTTGTTTCATATATTACACTTCCTCTCGAAGTATCTCTGCAAAATTTTTCACACCCTTATCTTACTCGTTCAGCCCCCTCTTGACAAACCCCCTTTTCATATAACATCATTGGAATAAACAAAATAATCTGAAAAGGAGCGTTTATATGCAGCGTTACCTTGCTCTATCATTAGCACTCATCCCTATTTCATTAGCTGTGTTTGGCATTAAGTTAATGAGAGATACTGTATTCGGGATTCTATTTCCTCCACTCTCTATACTGTGGTTACAATTTTTAATTGGCGCTCTCTGCTTCGGGCTTGGGTTTTATATCTTCGGAGGCTTCGTCTTACACCGAGACCGTAAACGAAATAAAGTACAAGCTCGCTTTAGAAGGTAGGAAGGTCCCACTATTTATAAATAAAAAATGAGACCGTTACACGCGGTCTCATTTTTTTATTGGCAATAACATTCTTGCTGTTTCGGGGTAATCAGTAATAATCGCCGAAATATTCATATCAAAATATTTACGCATAAGCGTTTCTTCATTTATTGTATAGGGCCGAACCTCTACACCACTTTCCATCGTTAATTCAGCAACAGCATCTTGAAGATAACGATAATTAGGGTGCACTGCTGTAGCGCCCATTTTTTTTGCATATGCCCATGGACTATGCAAACCTTCGCGATATAAAATCGCTGTTTGAATATCAGGAGCCATCATATGACACCTTTTCATACTGTAGTGATTAAATGAGGAAAATATAACACGATCTTCTAGATTATATTTCCGTACAAACGTTATAACTTCTTCCTCTAAACCTCTGTATGGAATTTTATTATTTTTAAGTTCAATATTAAGTAGCAACTCTGTTTTATCAATCCATTCTAACACCTCTTCTAAAAGAGGTATTTTACAAAAACCTACTTTATCACCGAATTTATAGCTCGCATCTAATTTACATAAATCCTCATATAAATAATTACGAACCGCACCTTTTCCATTTGTTGTCCGGTCCACTGTTTCATCATGAATGACGACAACTTTTCCATCTTTCGTTAATTGAACATCGAGCTCAATTCCATCTGCTCTAAAAGATTCAGCTGCTTCAAATGAAATCATTGTATTTTCTGGGTACGTTCCCGCTGCACCACGATGTGCAAATATAAGAGTCATCCTCACTCCCCCAATCTTATGCTATACTATACGAAAAAGGAGGTACTTCTATGAGACCATTACAAATTTCTCCAGACACTGCAGTCCGCCTATCAAAAGCATTAGGTGTTCCACTTGAACAACTTATGCATATGCCGCAGCACATTTTAATTCAAAAGTTAGTTGAATTAGAAAAACAAAATAAAGACGAAGAATAATACAGTCCTGTTTTGCAGGGCTTTTTATTATTTTCTATTATATCACGGATGACTTCCCTGCTAAAATCCTTTAACAGATGTACTATGATTCCATGTAATCTTTTCTCAAAACATTTATACTCAATTAAATGAACCCCCCTCTTTTAATAAAAGAAGGGGGGTTCTTACTACTTGTTTCAATTACTCAAATTATGCATTTTTCTTTTCTTTGTTAAAAATCATAAACAATTTATACAACCCTAAAGAAGCTGGAATATTCATAAATGCAAATGCTTCATACGTATAATGAGGAGCTGTTTCCCATAGTAACAAGAAAGTAAATACTCCTAATGTACTAATCATCGCAATTCTTATAACTTCCGATTCATTTTCATCTTTCTTTTTATAAAGAATAATAGCCGCCAGAACAGCTACATAAACGAATAATTTGATAACATACGAATATGTAGTAACGATTTCATAATTCGTTGTACTATAGTTCGATACGTAATTAGTTATCGTGTCATTCTTCTGCTCAAACCATTCTCCAATACGGTACATGGAGAACTGACTTGATACCCATTCTCTAGTTATTTTTTCATTTAAATGTTGTACATAACCCGTTACACCAAGTTCACTGAAACGTTGCACTATAACTTCTTTATTGTGTTCATTCAAATCCTTCGTATTCTTTATGTTTTCATCATCAATATAATCTGTATCTGCCTGATTCCACACACCATACGTATCTTTGTTCAGCCCCATTTTCACCCAATGAGTGAATGGAATTTTTTCAATTTCATTATCGGTGCTGAGATTTAACTTTGTCGTTATACCTTTAAAACTTACAATAAGGATTAAACAAAATAAAACACTACTTAGCACCTTTATAGAATATTCCTTACGAAACTTTAAAATATTTTCAATTAAAATCGCTAAAGCTACAGCCAATGCTGTTGGTCTTATAATATAAGTACAAGCTGCGAAAACCCCTAATAAAATCCATAAAATAATCTTCATTCTTTTTGTTTCCGCCGTTTTCAAGCACAAATATGTATACATCGTTGCTGAAATAAAAAATATTACTAATGTATGCGTATAGAAAACTGGTGCCTGCCAATATATAAAAATGTTTAGCACAGATAACACGATCGATATGTGAGCAACTTTAAAGTTTGTAATTTTCCTTACAATCAATACATTTAAAATAATACTACCTGTTATACAGGCTATCGGTAATATTTTTATCGCTAAATCTACACTTCCTACCAATCTAGCAAAATATCCTCCTAATAATACGATATGTGTATTATATGGATAAAATAGAAGCTGTCCCATTTCTAAGAATTGATCATCTCCATTAAACACAGAGACAATCCCTTGTTTAAGGATGGTATAATCTCCTATAACAGGGTTAAATGCTATGGAAGTAATAAATATTTCCATCATCAAAATAATTATACTACCTAAAGTAATCATAATATTTGTGTGTGTTCTTTTCATTTTATTAATAACCCACTTATAATACATAAAGAAGAGCGCAAATAAAAGCAACGTCACCGCTATAACAGCACCGACTTTTTCAAGAGTATACTCCTCAGTCGGATAAGGAAATTCACCACTCATCAAAATTGTTTTGGGGATAAAAAATTTACTCACTATCATTGAAAATATAGATAAAAACACCGTCATAACAATGAGTGGGTAAGCTCGATTCACTATTTTTTTTAAAGTCATTCATCCATTCTCCTATACTTCTAAATTTTCCCAATCAATGATACGTTATAGAGATTATGATGTCAAACCCACGTATTTCCTGTGCACACCCTATTTTCACTGCATTTTTTATATACATATGCATTCCTTCAAAATCCTTAAATCAAAGCAAATAAAAAGACCAACGAATTCTAAAATTCATTGGTCATTAAATAAAAAGTTCATTGGTTTTACATTTAATATCGAGTATAAATTTAAAGAATGATTAAGCTTTACTAAAACCTAAATCCCTTACTATCTTTACTCTCAGCTAGCCTTATGTTCAAGTCTTAGCTTATCCGCAACCATTGCGATGAACTCGGAATTCGTAGGTTTTGCTTTTGACATGGATACTGTATAACCGAATAAGGACGAAATAGAATCAATATTCCCACGACTCCATGCTACTTCAATTGCGTGACGGATCGCACGCTCGACGCGGCTTGCTGTTGTATTATATTTCTTCGCGATATCTGGATACAATACTTTCGTAATAGATCCAAGTAATTCGATATCATTGTACACCATAGAGATTGCTTCCCTTAAGTACATATACCCTTTAATATGAGCAGGGACACCGATTTCATGAATGATACTCGTAATGCTCGCGTCTAAGTTTTTCGGTTTTCCATCTATTGTAGTTGCTGAACGGAAAGATGGAAGTGGACGTTTAATGGTAGCGTTCGCCTTACCGCTCACTTGACGAATATGACTCGTTAAATTCTCCATATCAAATGGTTTTAATATGAAATATGAAGCACCTAAGTCAACTGCTTTTTTCGTCACATCTTCTTGTCCAAATGCTGTCAACATAATTACGCTAGGCTGTCTTAACCTTTCAATATGTCGCATTTTCTCCAGTACAGCTAAACCATCCAAATGTGGCATAATAATGTCTAAAACAAGTACATCCGGCTGCTTATCATTTAATAAATTTAAACACTCTTGACCATTATAAGCAGTACCGATTACTTCCATATCATCTTGAGCAGCTACGTAACTCTCTAGCATTGATACTAATTCTTTATTATCATCCACAAGACATACTTTAATTTTCTCCACAGCTTTTCCTCCCTTACCGAATCGATTCTCCGACATGTGTATCCTTCTAGGCTACATGAATTGTTCGACAATTGTGTGAAAATTCCCTTTTAAAGTTTGTTACTTTCCGATAAAATCACAAAAAAATATGTTTATCGTTCATTTATTCCCTTTCGCAACACATTCCATCATAGAAATACAACGAAACGTTCAACCCTTTTCTTTTATTTTACAACAAAAAACACCTCTTGCGGAGCTTTTACAAAATTTCAACGAATTTTTCAACAGAAAAGCGAGCTAATTAATAATTAGCTCGCTTTTCTTTCTTGTTCATAAATGTTAATTCCAGCCTCATGTAACATCCATTCAATATGAACACCATATCCTGATGTTGGATCATTTACGAATACATGTGTAACAGCACCAATTACTTTCCCGTTTTGCACAATTGGGCTTCCACTCATGCCTTGTACGATACCACCCGTTTTCGCTAATAAACGTTTGTCTGTTACTTTTATTACCATGCCTTTTGTCGCTGGAAACTTTTGCGGTACTGTACTTACAACTTCAATATCAAACGCTTCCACTTTATCTTTATCAATAACTGTTAATATTTTTGCCGGTCCCTCTTTCACTTGATGAGATAGTGCAATCGGCATCGCTTTATCCATTACGCCATTTGGTATATTTGTATTTAATTTCCCGAATATACCAAATGGACTATTTATTGTAATATTACCAATCACTTCACGATCTGGTGAGAACCTCGCTAATTTCTCTCCTGGATTCCCATGACTACCTCTTTCAATTGATGTAACCGTCGAACGCATAATTTGTCCATCTTCGACTTGAATCGGCTTTTTCGTATCGTTATCAGAAATGACATGACCAAGTGCCCCATATTTCATAGAATCAGGATGCACAAATGTCATTGTTCCGATTCCAGCTGCCGAATCACGAATATATAAACCAATGCGATAAGACGATTCTCCACTGTCTTTTTGTGGTGTTAACTTAGTGCGGATATGTTTTCCATCTCTTAACAAAACAAGATTAAGCGGTTCACCCGTTTCACCACTATTATGAATAAATGGTGCTACATCACTCATTCTTTCAATTGTTTTACCATTAATTTCAGTAATCATATCTCCAATTTGCACACCAGCTGTTTCACCAGGAGATACTTTCCCTTTTTCAGTTTGAATTAAATGATGGCCTACAACAAGTACCCCTTTTGTATTTAACTTCACACCAATTGATTGTCCACCTGGAATAACTTTAAAATCTTTCAATACTTTCACATTTACTTTTTTCACTGGAAAACCAGCAAGCTGAAACACCATATCTGCTTCACCATTTTGATGAGGATTTACCATAAGTCCTTGTTTTTGTTCATTGGAACTTACTGTAAACACATGACGATCTGTAGATGAAGCTTGAAAAACTGGTAATGAAGCTATTTCTGATTGTTGCCCTTCAAAAACAACAAGTTGCTTCGGGGATGAAATAAATGTCCGAAGCGGTTTAAAACACCCAATAAAAACTAAAGAAACAAGGAGACAAAGACCTATTATTTTGCGAAATCTTTCTAATCTCAATTTGTTCACTCTCCTCGCTCCTACCCCACATTCAGCCTCTTGGCTTCACTTTTTAATCTCTCCTTGCAGTGCTTTATTTATAACCGGAAGAATTAAGAAATCATTATTTGAGAAAAAAAGCTATCCATTACTGGATAGCCTCTGCTGTCTGTTTAAAATGATGCGCTTGCGTAAGTAATTCTTTCGCATGTTCTGTCGTTAAATCTGTAATTTCCACACCAGAAATCATTCGAGCTATTTCTGTTACTTTATCCTCCATAGTTAAAACGGTAACTGATGTAATTGTCCGATCATTCGCTACTTGTTTTCGAATAAATAAATGTGAATCCGCCATTGAAGCTACTTGAGGTAAGTGCGTAATACAAAGTACTTGCGAGTTTACTGATACTCGATAAATTTTTTCCGCAATAGCCTGTGCAACTCGACCACTTACACCAGTATCCACTTCATCAAAAATAACAGATGCAACACCTTGATGCTTAGAAAAAATACTTTTTAAAGCTAAAATAATACGAGATAACTCTCCGCCAGAAGCGACCTTTGAAAGTGGTTTTAGCGGCTCACCTGGATTTGTTGAAATATAAAATTCCACATGATCGTAGCCATCCGCCGTAAGTCTTACCGGGGCACCCTCAACAAGAGGCTCTTCAGCATTTCCTTCTCTCTTCATGATTCTCACTTCAAATTTTGTTTTTTCCATATATAATTCTTTTAATTCCTGATGAATGGCATTTGTAAGATGCTCTGCAAGCTCATGACGCATATTACTTAACGACGTTGCTTCTTGCAGAATAACACTTTCTAATTCCTTTAATTGCTTCTTCGTCGTTTCAATATGAACGTCTTTATTTTCAATCGTAAAAATTTCTTGTTCAATTTTATCAGCATACGCTAAAATCTCTTCTACAGTATTTCCATATTTTCTCTTTAGCATACGAATTTCATTTAAACGCGTTTCAATTTCGTCTAAACGCTTCGGATCATATTCCATCATATCGAGCTTTTCTCTAAGTTGATATGCAACTTCTTCTAATAAGTAGTAGCTATTTGCAATTGAATCATGATTTTCTTGATACACTTCATCTAAATGTGTAATACTCTCCATTTGTCCCATTGCGCTTCGTACATTATCTAACCCTTGTCCGTCAGCACTTAACGAGCGATATGCATCGCCTAATGCTTTGTAAATTTTTTCGAAATTAGAAATTTGCAATCGTTCTTCAGTTAATTCAATTTCTTCATCCATCTTTAAATCCGCCTTACTGATTTCTTCATGCTGGAATTGAATTAAATCTAAGCGATGCGCCATTTGTTGTTCATTTTCACTTAACGATTTTAACTGTTTTTTTAATTTCTCATAGTCAGCGTATACATTTTGATATATACCCAATTGTTTAACAATGCGATCTCCATCAAAATGATCAAGCATAAACATATGACGCTCTTCATTCATTAAATCTTGTGTTTCGTGCTGCCCATGAATATCAACAAGTGTTTTTCCAATTTCCTTTAATATACTAAGGGTGACCAGTTTCCCATTCACACGACATACACTCTTTCCGTTTGCAGCGATATCCCGCTTCAAAATAATCATGCCGTCTTCTATTTCTATATCCAGCTCTTCTGCCTTTTCAATACACGGATGCTTATCATCTTCTACATAAAATAGCCCTTCTATCTCAGCTTTTTCTGTTCCGTATCGAACAAATTCCGCTGAACCACGGCCACCTACAAGTAAACTAATCGCATCAATAATAATCGATTTTCCGGCCCCTGTTTCACCACTTAAAACCGTTAACCCTTTTTGAAAAGAAATATTTAATGCCTCAATAATAGCAAAGTTTCTAATCGATAATTCCGATAACAATGCCCCATTCACCTCGTTATAAACTAATCCCCTATTAAGGGCTTTTCTCAGTTCTTCATTCAAATAGTCATACTATATGTTTGTATGTATAAATTACTTTTCTAACCGCTCCATTGTACCAAACATTCGTTTTACGGGTCAATCCACCTATTTTCTAATTTTATGCAAAGAAAATATTATATTACAATTAAGAATTCACATTTTTAACCAATAAAAAAATCCTGTTCACTTTCCACTTTACAGAGGAAAGCAAACAAGATTTTTTTTTACAACATATTTAAGAAACGATCAGAGACAACACCTGTATCTTCAGGTGTACGGCAAATAATTAAGCAAGTATCATCACCACAGATGGTTCCGATGATCTCATCCCACTCTAAATGATCAATAAGTGCTCCAAGTGAATGAGCGTTACCAGGCAGTGTTTTTAGCACAAGCATATGTCCTGCCGTGTCTAATTTTACAAATGAATCCACTAGATTGCGTTTTAATTTTTGTAACGGGTTAAATCGTTGATCTGCTGGCAAGCTATATTTATAGCGCCCATCATGTAATGGCACTTTCACTAAGTGCAGTTCTTTAATATCGCGCGATACTGTTGCTTGCGTTACATTAAATCCCTCATTACGTAAAATATCAACTAATTCATCTTGTGTTTCAATTTCTTTGTTCGCAATAATTTCCCTGATTTTAATATGGCGCTGACCTTTATTCATACATTTGCACCTCACACTATCTCTTACCATAGTTTAAACATTGGTATACTTCACTTATTTATGTTAACTTATAATTCGTTGCTTGTACACAATTGTTTTTACAATCATTATACAATTACAACAAAAAGAGGAACAACATATGTTATTCCCCTTTTCCTTTTTGTTTTAGGACATCATGCGCCTCTGTAACTACTTGCTCAACAGAAACTGGAGAACGATTTTCGCCATTCTCACGTTCACCATGCCATTTCAGATGAATTAAAAATTCAATATTACCATCCCCGCCCGTAATTGGTGAGAATGTTAAACCTTCTACGTCGTATCCTTCTTTTATAGCAAAGTCGACAATCATTTCTACGACAGCCTCATGTACTTTTCGATCACGAACGATACCTTTTTTCCCAACTTGCTCTCTTCCAGCTTCAAACTGTGGTTTAATTAACGCTGCTACATCCCCATTAGGCATAAGCATTGTTTTTAAAACCGGCAGTATAAGCTTTAATGATATAAATGAAACATCGATACTAGCAAATTGCGGTAAACCACGTTCTAAGTCTGCTGGTGTCACGTAACGGAAGTTTGTCCGTTCCATTACGACAACACGCTCATCTTGACGCAATTTCCACGCAAGTTGATTGTATCCTACATCTAATGCATAAGATAATTTCGCTCCGTTTTGAAGCGCACAATCTGTAAAGCCACCAGTTGATGAACCAATATCTATCATAACTTTATCTTGTAAATCCAGGTGAAATGTCTCCAATGCCTTTTCAAGTTTATAACCACCACGGCTTACATACGGCATAACTTGTCCCTTCACCGTAATCTCTGTATCTTGTGGGACCTTCTCTCCTGGCTTATCAAGTCTCATCTCATTCGCATATACAAGTCCGGCCATAACGGCGCGCTTTGCTTTCTCACGTGTTTCTATAAGTCCTCGCTCTACTAATAGTACATCTACTCTTTCTTTTTTTGCACTCATTTGTTACGCCCTTTTTTGTTTTGATGGAATCATTGTATGAATACGGTCTACAACAGCATCTGTCGTTAAACCAATTTCTTCCAATAATTTTGTTACACTACCGTGCTCTATGAAACGGTCTGGAATACCCATTCGTTCAATTAACGCACTATGGTACCCGTTCTCAGACGCAAATTCAACTACTCCCGTTCCAAAACCACCAATTAAGCAAGCTTCTTCAATCGTTAAAATCGGTATATTTTTCCCTAAGAGATCCTGTAAATATGCTTCATCCATCGGTTTAATAAAGCGAGCGTTCACTACTTTCACTGAAACTCCAGCCTTTTCAAGACGCTCAGCTGCTTCCATTGCCATTGGTATTGTCGTACCAAATGTTAAAATAGCCGCTTGTGTACCTTCTTTTAACGTTTCCCAAGTACCGATTGGAATCGCCTTTAATTCTTCATCCATATGAACACCAAGTCCATTACCGCGCGCATAACGTAATGCGATTGGTCCATCTTCATATTGCATCGCCGTATATACTAAATGTTGCCCTTCATTTTCATCTTTCGGCATCATAAGTACCATATTCGGCAAATGACGTAAGAATGAGATGTCAAATACACCTTGATGCGTTTCACCATCTGCTCCTACTAAACCAGAGCGATCGATTCCGATGAAGACATTTAAATTTTGGCGGCATATATCATGAACAACTTGATCATATGCTCTTTGTAAAAATGTTGAATAAATCGCTAAGAATGGCTTCATTCCTTGCGTTGCCATACCCGCTGCCATTGTTGTAGCATGCTGTTCTGCAATACCTACATCAATCATACGATCTGGGAATTCTTTTTGGAATTTCTCAAGTTTCGATCCAACAGGCATTGCAGGTGTAATTGCAACGATACGCTCATCCGTTCTCGCTAGCTTAAGTACTGTATCACTAACAACAGCACTCCATGCTGGTGCAACTTCTTTCGGTTTAACGAAGTCACCTGATTCAATTTTATAAGGTCCTGTTCCATGCCAAGTTCCAATAACATCACTCTCAGCTGGTTTATAACCTTTTCCTTTTTTCGTAATAACATGAACGAGCACTGGGCCTTTTGTTTTCTTTGCATATTGCAACGTTTCGAATAACTTTTCATAATCATGCCCATCAACTGGACCTAAATATGTAAAGCCTAATTCTTCGAAAAAGACACCGGATACTAGTAAATATTTAAGACTATCTTTTATTTTCTCTGCTGTCGCAGCAACTTTCCCACCGACTGCTGGGATTTTCTTTAATATATACTCTAGTTCATCTTTTACCCAATGGTATTTCCCTGCGGTACGTAGACGTCCAAGTACATTATGAAGCGCACCAACGTTTGGTGCAATTGACATTTCGTTATCATTCAAAATAACAATCATGTCTGTTTTTTCATGTCCAATATGGTTCAATGCCTCTAAAGCCATTCCGCCTGTTAGAGCACCATCTCCAATGATTGGTATAACATATTCTTTCGTTTTCTTTAAATCACGTGCTAGAGCCATTCCCATTGCAGCTGATAATGATGTCGAGCTATGGCCAGTTTCCCATACATCGTGCTCACTCTCGCAACGTTTTGGGAAACCACATAGACCTTGATATTGCCTTAATGTACCGAATTCCTTTGCACGTCCTGTTAAAATTTTATGTACATAGGATTGATGTCCTACGTCCCATAAAAATTTATCTTTCGGACTATCAAATAATTTATGCAGAGCAATTGTGAGTTCTACTACACCTAAATTTGGTGCAATATGTCCACCTGTTTGAGAGAGCTCTTCAATTAAAAACTTACGAATATCCTCACTCAATCCCTCTAGTTCACCGATAGACATATCTTTCAAAAAACTAGGGTTTTGAATTTGCGTTAGATCCACATGGATCACTCACTTTCATTTCATAATCTGTCAACATGTCAAATATTATAAAAAACATTTACACAAAACAAGAAATTATCTTTTTTATTTTTCACCTTGTCCTGCAATTAACCAGTCTATTGCGCCCTAATCCTATTATAAACCATATTTCTTTAGGCGATGAAAAAAATAGCCGCTAACACGAAGTGATAACGGCAATGTAATCTACATATATTTTTGCCAATAACAAGAAAAGAAAAACCTTTTCCTACATTTATATCATAAAATGATGAATGACTCAACAAATGGAAACGCTGTTATATTAGTTATTACGTTTTGCAATCAAATCGCAAATAGATAGTAAATATTCATCTTGTAATTGCAAGGAACCAATAGCACCTTTTGCTTTTGCAATTGTTTCTTCTAAAATATCCTTTGCTCTATCTACAGTAAATAACGTCGTATATGTGCTCTTTTCGTTGGAAACATCACTACCAATCGGTTTTCCAATCTCTTCTTCGGTTCCTTCCACATCTAAAATATCATCTCGAATTTGGAAAGCTAGGCCGATATATTTTGCAAACGCAAGTAACTTTTCTTCTTGTTCTTCTGTGGCATCAGAAAGTATCGACCCTGCAAGTACAGCGAATTCAAGTAGTTTCCCAGTCTTATGCTTATGAATATACTCCAACTCATCAATCGTAAGTTGTTTCCCTTCAGCTTCCATATCTGCCACTTGCCCGCCAACCATTCCTTCTGGTCCTGCCGCTTTTGCAAGCTCAAGTACAAGTCTTACTTTTTTTTCAGCAGAGATTTCCTTTTGTTCATATGCCATAATAACTTGAAAAGCATACGTCAACAAACCATCGCCTGCTAAAACTGCCATCGCTTCACCGAATACTTTATGATTTGTAGGCTTCCCTCTTCTTAAATCATCATCATCCATACAAGGTAAATCATCATGAACTAACGAGTATGTATGTATCATTTCAAGAGCACAAGCTGCACCTATTCCAAGATTTCTGTCTTTACCAAACGCTTGTAATGTCGCAAATAAAAGTAACGGGCGGAGACGCTTTCCACCCGCTTCCAAAGAATATGCCATCGCTTCACGAAGTACATTTGGACATTGTAATTCATTTGCATAGCTTACAAGCTTCTCTTCTACGAAAGTTTTACTTTCTTTCAAAAAAGTATCAAAAGCAATAGTCACTATGCTTCATCTCCTAAAGCAGTAAACGGTTCAAGCTCTCCATCTTCCCCAAGAATAACTGCCATTTGTTCTTGTACGTTCTTCAACTTCTCATCACAAAGCTTAGATAATTCCATACCCTCTTTAAAATAAGAAATTGCTTCTTCTAAAGGTACGTCACCTTGCTCTAGCTTAGAAACGAGGTGCTCAAGTTGCGAAATTGCCTCTTCAAAGCTTAATTTATTTTCCATTATTCAATTCACGCTCCTCTATGCCTGATACGCTACAATCTAGTATTCCATCTTGTAATTGAACTGAAACAGCATCTCCAAGGCTGACATCTTTCACACTTTTTAACACTTGCTTCTCTTCATCATATACAAGCCCGTACCCTCTCATCATTACTTTAAGCGGACTTAACGCTTCAAGTTTTTGAGCAGCTCTTACAAAGGCAAATTCTTTCGTTTGAAGTAATGTTTGCATTTCACGTTGCAATTGCTTTTGCAATGTTTCAACCGCTACCTTCGTTTGCATAATTTTTTGAGCTGGGTGGTGCTTCTCTAAATAAAATGAAAGCTGTTTTAACTGATTTACCTTTTTATCAATATAGCGGTCTTTCGCTAAAACAAGCTGTTCTAACGCTCTATCTAATTGCTCTTCTTTTTGCTCATATACTTGTCTTGGATAACGGAACGCATACGATTTTTGCAATACTTGTAGTTTTTCTTCTTTTTTATGTACTAACTCTCTCATTGCTCTTTGCAATCTTAGAGTTCTTTGTAATACCTTTTCTTGTAACTCTATAATGTTAGGCGCTGCCAGCTCAGCTGCTGCAGTCGGTGTTGGCGCACGTAAATCAGCAACAAAATCCGCGATTGTAAAGTCCGTTTCATGGCCTACTGCCGAAATAATAGGGATCTCACTCTTAAAGATTGCCCTTGCTACCATTTCTTCATTGAAAGCCCATAACTCTTCAATAGAGCCTCCCCCTCGCCCAACGATTAGGACATCTATCTCTCCCATTTCATTCGCTGTACGAATCGCTTGTACAATTGAGGGAGCTGCTGACTCCCCCTGTACAAGTACTGGAAACACAATAACATTTCCAATTGGATAACGACGTTTAATGGTTGTTATAACATCACGAATCGCTGCCCCTGTTGGCGACGTAATCACACCTATCGTTTTAGCATAAGGAGGAATTGTTTTTTTATAAACTTGAGAAAACAAACCTTCTTCCTCTAAACGAACCTTTAATTGTTCGTAAGCTAAATGCAGGTTTCCGACTCCGTCAGGCTGCATGTCTTGAATATAAATTTGATAAGAACCACTCGCCTCGTAAACGGAAATTTTCCCTTTCACAAGTACCTTCATCCCATTTTCAGGTCTGAATTTAATATTACGATTATGACCCGCAAACATAACCGCTGCGATTCTTGCATTTTCATCTTTCAATGTAAAGTACATGTGGCCACGACTATGATTTTTAAAGTTGGAAATTTCACCTTTTAACCAAACAGACTGCAAATGCGGATCATATTCTATTTTTGTTTTTATATAGCGTGTTAACGCTGTAACGGTTAAATATTGTTTTTCCATTTCTCTCTCCTCATAGCCGACTCAAATTATTTACAAACGACACCTGCACGTTTAGCAGATTCAACAGTATTATGAAGAAGCATTGTGATCGTCATTGGACCAACGCCTTTTGGCACAGGTGTAATGTAACCCGCAACATCTAACACGTTGTCAAAATCAACATCACCACAAAGTTTGCCTGTTTCTAAACGGTTTACACCAACGTCGATTACAACCGCTCCTTCTTTAATATAATCAGCTGTTATCATCTTTGGTCGTCCAACTGCTACGATTAAAATATCAGCTAACTTCGATAACTCTTTCATATTTTGCGTCTTAGAATGACAGTATGTGACAGTTGCATTTTCATTTAAGAACAATTGTCCCACTGGCTTGCCGACAATATTACTTCTTCCAATTACTACAACATGTTTTCCCGAGATATCAAGATTTGTTTCTTTTACTAATTCTACAATACCGTGCGGTGTACATGGAAGGAATGTATCTTGTCCCGTCATCATACGTCCCACGCTGATTGGGTGAAATCCATCTACATCTTTTTCTGGTGAAATTCTTTCAATGATAGCTTTTTCTTCAATATGTTTTGGTAAAGGTAATTGCACTAATATGCCATTAATGCGGTCATCGGCATTTAAGCGATCGATTTCAGCAAGCAAACGCTCCTCAGTAATTGTTTCAGGAAATTCAATTAGCTCTGAATAGATTCCTACTTGTTCACAGCCCTTTTCTTTTCCTTTTACATAAGAACGAGATGCTGGATCTTCTCCAACTAGAATAACTGCTAATCCTGGTACAATCCCTTGCTCTTTCAACTTCACAACTTCTTCTGTTAATTGTGCTCGTTTTTTCTCCGCAACTTCATTTCCTTTGATGATTACTGCTACCATTTTAAGATTCCCCCTTAAAGAAATTACAGTGTATCTTTTATATTAGATAAAACGCCGTTAATAAAACGACGAGATTCCTCATCCCCAAATGTTTTAGCAATTTCAATCGCTTCGTTAATTGTTACGTTGTGTGGAATTTCTTCCATGTATTTCATTTCATACACAGCTACACGTAAAATACTGCGATCAACAATACTAATACGCTCCAGCTTCCATTTTTTTAAGTTTTGACGAATCGCTTCATCAATTACTTCTTTATTTTCTACAAAACCTACTACAAGTGATTCTAGAAACTCATTTGTTTCTTCACCTTCATCTAGCGTGTTTTCCACCGCTACTTTCGGTTCTAATTCACCTGTAATATCCATTTGGTATAATGCTTGCATAGCTCTTTCTCTAGCCGTCCTACGTTTCATTGTAACTCTCCTTTATGCTTCAAGTCTTTCCTTATGCTTTGTTATATTATTATAATTTATAAGCCGTCAATTCACTTACTCTTACAGTTTTCATTGATTTTCCAACCTTATAATACAATGATAATAACACAATTTATCGTTTCACACACGGGTTACAAGGCTGAAAAATAATAAAAAGATTAACTTCAAGTTCCATATCTTATCACAATGTACGTTTTTTGGAAAAACGAAACATCTTCTTTTTAATTTCTTATTTTTTGAAATAGTATAATAATTAGAGGGTTTTAATTTGTGAAGAAATGAAACGATAAAAAAGATGCCTATGTTACTAGGCACCTTTTTCATTCTTACACTGGTTCGATTTCTGTTTTCTGTGTTTCGAATGTTACGCCAACGATGTGAACATTCACTTCTTTTGGCTCAAGCCCTGTCATTGTAAAGAGTGCCTGGCGGATGTTGTCTTGAATCTTTTGTGCAACAACTGGAATTGCTACGCCAAAATACATCACAACATAAAGGTCAACGATAATATCTTCGTTTGCTAATTCAACCTTTACACCTTTACCATGATTTTTCTTACCTAACTTCTCAACAACATCTGTAGCAAAATTACCACGCATTGCCGCTACACCTTCTACCTCAGCAGCTGCAATACCTGCGATTACTTCAATTACTTCTGGTGCAATTTCTACTTTACCAAGAGTTGTATCTTGACCCATATCTAACATATGTTCAGCCATGAAAAAAACCTCCTTTAATGTATCACTGCGTCACAAGTTCATGCTCTTCCAAAAATTTCGTATTAAACTCACCTTTTACAAAATCAGGATGATCTAGCAATTGCAAATGGAACGGAATTGTTGTATGTACGCCTTCAATGACAAACTCACTGAGTGCACGCTTCATTTTTGCAATTGCCTCTTCACGTGTTTTTCCGTGAACAATTAATTTAGCAACCATCGAATCATAGAAAGGTGGGATTGAATATCCCGGATATACAGCTGAATCGACGCGAATACCAAATCCGCCTGGTGGCAAGTACATTTCTACTTTACCTGGAGATGGCATAAATTTTTTGGCAGGGTTTTCCGCATTAATTCGGCATTCAATTGCCCAACCATTAAATTGTACTTCTTCTTGCTGTAACGATAACTTTTCTCCAGAAGCAACACGAATTTGTTCTTTAATTAAATCCATCCCTGTTACCATTTCGGTAACTGGATGTTCAACTTGAATTCTCGTATTCATCTCCATGAAATAAAAGCTTTTCGTTCTATATTCATAAATAAACTCAACCGTACCAGCACCTGTATAATCAACCGCTACCGCCGCTTTAACTGCCGCATCACCCATCTGCTTGCGAACATTTTCATCAAGTGCAGGTGACGGACTTTCTTCTAGTAATTTTTGCAAGCGGCGCTGAATTGTACAATCACGCTCTCCTAAATGAATGGCATTTCCATGTGTATCTGCCATTATTTGAATCTCAACATGGCGGAAATCTTCAACGTACTTTTCTAAGTATACACCAGGGTTCCCAAAAGCGGTACTAGCTTCTTGCTGTGTAATTTGAATTCCTTTTACAAGCTCTTCTTCATGGCGTGCAACACGAATACCTTTTCCGCCGCCACCTGCAGTCGCTTTAATAATAACTGGATATCCAATTTGATTAGCAAGCTCGATCGCTTCTTCGGTATTTTTAATAATCCCTTGTGAACCTGGTACAATCGGAACCCCTGCTTCTTTCATTGTATCACGAGCAACGTCTTTTGTGCCCATCTTTGAAATAGCTTCTGGACTTGGACCGATAAAAATCAAGTTACATTCACGGCATAGCTCTGCAAAATCTGCATTCTCTGCTAAAAATCCGTATCCCGGATGAATAGCATCACAGCCTGTTAACTTCGCAACACTAATAATGTTCGTCAAATTTAAATAGCTTTCTTTCGAAATCGTTGGCCCTACACAATACGCCTCATCGGCAATTTGTACGTGAAGTGACTCTTTATCTGCTTCTGAATAAATTGCGACCGTTTCAATATCCATTTCTTTACAAGCACGAATAATTCGTACAGCAATTTCCCCACGATTGGCTATTAATACTTTTTTTATCATCACAAAGACTCCCTTATTACGCTTTTACAAGAAATAGCGGTTGTCCATACTCAACAAGCTGTCCATTATTAACAAGAATCTCAACAATTTCACCATCTACATCTGCATCGATTTCGTTAAATAACTTCATAGCCTCGACAATGCATACGATAGAATCTTTCGATACTCTGTCTCCTACACTTACATATGCAGGTGTATCAGGCGAAGATGAAGAATAGAATGTACCTACCATCGGTGATGTAATTTTATGTAGGTTTTCATTTTGAGCCACTTTTTGCTCTTCTTGTTTTGGTACTTCCACTTGTGCTGCCGCTACCGTTGTTTCAACTTCAACAGGTGCTACTGGTTGCACGACTTGTTTTGCTACAGGTGCTTGCACCGCAACAACTTCATTGCCACGCTTTTTCATTTTGATTGTCGTACCATCTTTTTTGTATTCAAATTCATCAATATTAGAGCTATCAATTAATTTAATTAATTCACGAACTTCTTGAATTTTAAACATGTAAAATCCACTCCCATACTCTTGTTTGTCCCGTTTTTACAGATTATCGTCACTAAAACTAGATTGACTGTAAAAATACGATGTACTCTATTAGAAAATGCATTTCATTTACTAATAGAAATAATTGCTATTTCCATCTTACGATAAATTTTTTAAACATTCCAATTTATATTTCTTTATAATAAATCGAAACTCCTGTAAAAATATTATTTCAATAAAAAATTTATTACCTAGTAATAATACCAAGTTTCATGCGAAATTGGCAAGACCACTTCCTAAAAAACATTCCTTACTTTTTCAAAATGCTACACAATAAACAGATCATTACCGCTCCACTCTTCACCTCATCTATAGTCAACAACATATTTTTACCAAATATTATTTTTTTGTTTACACACCGTTCATCATTCCTTCATATAAGAATAGTATGTTCAAAGTGTAGAAAATATATCGTATCGAGGTGTGGACATATGATATGGCTCATTCTCTTCTTACCTGCCGTAATGGTCTGGGCATTCGTTCTCTTCATCCACGTCAAATCCGGAAAAAGCAATCATCGTTACCATGAACCGCTAATCTTTTACTCACAACGTATTTCTCCCTTCCGAGTTGAACATAGTAAAAACAACTACAAAGACGAAACAGAAAAAAGCTATCGAAAATGATAGCTTTTTTTCTATAATTATTTCCAAACAATCCGATTCGTAAAAACTAATAATCCGAGGAGGATTTCCCCGCGGATTATTAGTTTTTATTTTGTTGGTGGATCAAATTTCACACCTACATCTTTTGATCCGCCTTCACTTCTTACAAGCTGTATAATTTTATTCGCTTCTTTTTGTGAATGCTTTGCTGCTTTCACAGTTACTCTAATGTCTGTTCCATCAGCTCTTACAAGGGCATCTTTATATCCTCCTTGAGACTTAATCACTGTCTCAAGTAATTCTTGCTTCGTTTCCATTGTAGTAATTGCATCAAAATTATCTTTCGCTTTACTCTTTTCTGTTGCTGAAGATTTTGCTGAATTCATCACTTCTTGTAATCTTGATTTTTGTTCACTTAGCTGATCTTCCATTTGCATACGTAGTGCTGTGAAATTTTCATCACTTGATTGAACTGTTACGTTAGCATCTTTTTTACTTGTTTCTTTGTTAGCACTCTCTTTTTTGTCTGTTTCTTTATTTGATGTTTCCTTGCTTGTATTTTCTTTTTTTGGCGTTTCTTTAGGTGCTTCATTTGTTACTGCTTTATCAGTACCTTGTTTTTCTTGTCCAATCTTTTCACCTGTTGCCGGCGATGCTGTATTCATTTTGTCAGGAGTTGTTACGTAATAAACAGATAGTACAACAACTAAACTTAACATCGTTAATAGCCAAACCGTTTGTTTTTTTAACACTTTATTTCCTCCCTATCAATTTTTCGGTGAAACTGAAACGCGATGGGCTGGTACATCTAGCAGCCGTATGACAGCTTCTTTTACCATCGCTTTAACTTGTATATTATCCACTCCTTTTGCTACGACAAGAACACCTCGTACTTTCGGTTTCTCTGTTCGTAAAACAACGGGAGTTTCTTTATCACCTTCACGTATAATGACTGTCTTTTCATCAAGGGACTCATCTTCTACTTCCCTCTTACCACCTGTCTTATCTGTTTCACCTGTTGTTTGTGAACGTTTCACTGTATTTTTCTCTAATATTTTTTCTTCAGATGAATCTAAATTTACTTTAATCGTTACATTTTTTACTCCCGCTATTTCTTCTAAGGCTGCTTTTAATTCTTGTTCATACGCTTTTTCATACTTTTCTACATTTGACATACTATCATTATTTTTTTGTCCAAAAGTTGGTACGTCTTTTTCTTGGTTTTGCGTTTTTTGTTCTTTAAATACAGGTACTTCTTCTTTTTTACTTGAAAAAAGACTACTAGAAAACATAAGCAAAATCCCAAGTATGAGTAGGACAAGTAAAAACTTAGGTGTTATCTTTTTTCCCTTCTCATTGCTTTCTTTTTCATCCCCATTCAATAAGTTTCGAAAAAATGAGAACTTCGAATTTTTATCTTTATTGTCCATTTACTCTACCTGTCCTCCCTTCCATTTGAACTTGGATTTGTTTATTCTCTAGTTGCCACCTGCTTGAAAAGAAATCTTTCATTTCTACATTCGTTTCTTCTACTTTTTTCGGAGGTTCCTTCGTGTTAATTTCAACTGGTTTTACTGTTTCGATTGCATCATTTTTACTACGTTCTTTTTCTTTCAACGTCACAACAACAGTTTGAATATCTTTTGCTGACTTTACTTCCGTTGTACTTTCCGCTGCGACTATTTGTATTTCAGAGACTGTCATACCATACTTTTTCTCGAATTCTTTTCCTACTTCTTTTTTCATTTTGGTAGCCATCTCTTCTAAACTATATGCACGTGTTAGAGCTTGTATTTCTTTTTTCTTCGAATCTATTGAATTTTTTACAGATCCTTCTGCTACGTACTTCTCTTCATTAAAATTTGCGATTACTTCATTCACATCTGTTTGCAGTAGTTTAAAAAGGGGCGTTAAGATTAAAACAACTAATAATAGACTTACAACGAATTTAACGTACTTTTGCAAATTTGAATTTGGAAGAATAAGATGAAGCATTGTCGCTAAGAGTAAAAAAACGATAATATTTCTAATCCACTCTGTAACAAATTGCATACCCTTCACCTCCTACCGCATCATAAGTGTAATGTTCCCCGCAGCAATAATAATTGTGATACTTAAAAAGAACATAAATGATACGATAGCTAAGCAAGCAAATACATAAATGATGCTTCGTCCGATAATATCTAAACATTGAATAATTGCTCCGCTGCCAACTGGCTGTAATACTGCTGCTGCGAATTTATAAATAAACGCGATACAAAAAATTTGAATCGCTGGAAAAGCGACAATTAAACATAGAATGACGAGTCCAATAATTCCGACTGTGTTTTTTAATAATCCAGATGCACTAATAACAGTATCCGCCGCCTCTGTAAACATTCTTCCTACTACGGGAATAAAGTTCCCTGTTACAAATTTAGCAGTTTTCACAGCGATTCCATCAGCAACAGCTGTCGCTGTTCCTTGTACAGATAATACCCCTAAAAAAATCGTTAAAAAAATACCGATAATCCCAACGCTAACGTTTTGCAGAAGCTTGGACAATTTCGTAACTTTATATTGATCACTCATCGTACTTACAATACTTAATATCGTTGCAAGTAATAAAAGTGGTAGAACGATATAATTCATCAAAAGCCCGCTCGTGTTCATTAAGAAGATGATAATCGGATGAAAAAACGATACAGATACAACACCACCTCCAGTTGCTATGAGTGCAAGCAAGATTGGCAATAGCGCTAATATGAAATCTACCATTGTTTGTATCGTTTCTCTTGCATATGTCATGACGACATAAAAACTATTTAAAGCGAAAATAATAAGTACCATATATACAACTGCATCCGCAATTTTACTTACACTACTCTTTGAAAATGCAGATTGCAGTGATTGCAACAATGCACTAAAAATTGTAAGCATAATGAGCGTTCCCAGCAGCTTCCCATTTGCAACAAGCTCGTGAAATAAATACTTTAATAAACCTAGCATCCACTCTTTTATAGAAATTTCTTTTTCTCCCTTTACAAACTCCATAAAACTACCTTTTTGACTCTCTGGTAAATAACCTCCATATTTTGTAACAAGCCCGTCCCAAAATTGCTTCACATCTTCAATTCCGAGCTTATCCAATTGTTGATCAACGACGTTTGTTTCTACAGGAGAAGCTTGTACAACAACCGGTAAAGAAAAGAAAAGGAAGCAAGCAAATAGCAGCTTAGCTCCAAACCCCCTCAACATTCACTCCCCCTTATCCCGTCGGTAAAAATCCGAGAATAGTTTCAATGACAACCGTCAAAATAGGAATCGCCATTACTAAAATTAAGATTTTTCCAGCTAATTCAATTTTTGAAGCGATTGCACCCTGCCCTGCATCTTTTGTAATTTGTGCTCCAAACTCAGCAATATAAGCAATCCCAATAATTTTTAGCAGCGTTTCTACATATACGTTGCTAACTTTTGCTTCACTCGCTACCCTCTCAATCATTTGTAAAATAGAGTGAATTTGATCAATTAAAATAAGAAACATCACGCTACCTACGAACACAATAAATAACGACGTAATGCTAGATTTATGCTGATTTAATACAGCCGCTAAAAACGTAGCAACGAGGCCTAATCCGACAATTTGTATAATTTCGATTCGAACCGCCTCCTTTACTGGAAGAGAAAGACACTCTTAATCTTGTCGAATAGCGTATTAATTAAAAATGCCACATGAAATAAAATAACGACAAAACCGACAAGGATAACCCAATTTGCAATATCCTCTCGCTTTAATTCTTTTAGTACGGTATGAATAAAAGCTAAAACAATGCCGATTCCGGCGATTTGAAATATTAATCCAACATCAATGGACATCGCCTTTCTCCCTCCTATAGCAGTAAAATTACGATAAGTAGCCCCGCTAGTACCCCTAAGCTCTTGATCATTTTTTCATATTGCAGTTGTAACGCTTTCGCTTCTTCTTCTTCTCTCTCTAAATGTGTAATGCATAAGCGAATATGTTTTTGTTGTGATTCACGATCATGTTGTCCAAGCGTTTCACCAAATTGCTGCAAAATCTCGTACTCAGTTTTTTGAAATGCTGTTAGCTTCCAATTTTCTTTCAAACTATCTATCCAAGCTTCTCTTACTGTTTGTTCTCCGCTTTCTAGCCTTCTAGCGAAACTTTGAAATATCCAATTTAACGGCTTCGGCATTTGTTTCACTAATCGCTCGGCAGCCTCAGACAAAGGTGTGTGCCCATACATAATTTCTGCCTCTAATGATTGAAGTGCCGCTTTTAATAATCTAAGTTGTCTTGGTCTCTCACTGTATTTTATAGCGTATGAAAATCCGAAAAAGGTGCTGACCGCAACGATTAACACTGCACCAAATATTTTCACCATACGCTTTGCGCCTTTCTATGAGGTAATACCGATTTTCCATATTTATCTTTTACTTGCATAACTGTTCCTGGCCCTCTTGCTTTTGATAGCTCCACAAACCTATCAAATATGCCGAGCTCCAGCACCGCCTTTAGTGATGGGCGTTTCACAACATCATCATAAGAAAATCCATGTGCGCTTATAAACAGCTGAACCCCTGCATGCACCGCCTCCATAATTGCTTCACTATCTTCTTTACGCCCAATTTCATCTACAATCAAAATATCTGGACTCATAGAACGAATCATCATCATCATTCCTTCAGCTTTTGGACATGCGTCTAACACATCTACTCGTGTGCCAAAGTCATATTGCGGGATGCCCTTCACACAACCTGCAATTTCTGACCGTTCATCTACAATCCCGACTTTACAAGAAGGTATTTTCGAAGCACTTACACCTTGACTCATACAACGTGCTACATCTCTTAAAAGTGTTGTTTTCCCCGTTTGCGGTGGGCCAATTACCATCGTGTTTAACCATCTTGATTCATACAAATACGGCAAAAGTGGTTCAGCAATTCCTATTTTTTGACGAGCGATACGAATATTAAAGGAAGAGACATCTCGAATCATTTTCACTGCGCTTTTTTCTGTAATGACTTTTCCAGCTAAGCCGATTCTATGTCCTCCTCGAAGTGTCACATACCCACGTTTTAATTCCTCTTCCATCGTATAAATTGAGAATTGACTTAACTTATTCAATAAGTAAATGGCATCCTCTGCTGTAACGATATAGTCATAAAAAAACACTTCGCCATGAGCAATACACTCTAGCGGTCTTCCAATTCGAACACGAATTTCCTCTAGAGCATCGTATTGCTTACAACTTTCCACTAGCCGCTTCATCGTTTTCGGTAAAACTTCTAATACTTCTTTCATCAGCTTCTCCCCACTATACTCGACTTACTATTTCAACAACGCGATAAAAATGCAGCCAATTCCAAGCGCTAGAAAAAAGAGTTTCAAGAAAGAAATCTCACTTGCCACACTCGCTATACCTATTGTCATTGTTAAAATTAATACGGTCGGTCCAACAAACGCCAACATACCATTTATAAACAATGCTTTCTTCGCATCATTCACATAAAGCATAAGCAAAGCGGCGAATATTTCCGCGCTACCTGAAAACAACCGAAGTAACCCCATTACAAGCACGGATGTTTCCATTGCCGCTAGCCACTGTTTCATCCTCCCACCTTCTCCCATAACGGTTACTATTGCTACATTCCAAAAAAGAATATATTTGTACAACCATATGCAGGGGTTGTCTATTTCAGAAGTAAAAACATAATATTTCTCTATCGCCTATCAGTAGTCCGAATATTCGAATTATTAAACGGGATATTATGGTATATTTAATGGTGATAGGGAGTATAAACGATGCAGCATGAGAGATAGAACTAACGTCATCTCGTGTACTACATATCGTATCGCCCATTTTAAAAAAATTGACTATTTGTGCAAAATGAGGGGGGAAAATATGAAGGTATTAAAAATTAGTTTAACAATTGTAGTAGAATTAGCTCTTATTTATCTTCTTTCAAAATTGGTCGGTTGGTCATTTATGGAGACCTTTTTCCTTGGAAGTTTAGCGATATTTGCACTTATGTGGTTAATTATTATGAATACTCATAGAAACAACATTACGGATCACGCAATCAGTAAAACACTGACTGGCGTTGAGACTGGTGAAATAAAACCATTTCAAATCGTTTTCACTTCATATATGGCGGGTACTCTTTCACTTGTCTTAATTAGTTTTGTTATAACTGCAATTTATTATCTTCCCTACTTCCTATAAAAAAAAGCACTCGTGATAATCACGAGTGCTTTTCTACTATGCACGAGAAACGTATTTACCTTCACCAGTGTTGATGATAAGCATTTCGCCTTCGTTAATGAAAATTGGCACTTGTACAACAAGACCAGTTTCTAATGTAGCTGGTTTTGTTACGTTAGAAGCTGTATCACCTTTAATACCAGGCTCTGTTTCTGACACTTTTAATTCAACTGTGTTCGGAAGTTCAACACCAAGTACTTCATCTTGGTATGTCATAATAGATACTTCCATGTTTTCTTTTAGGAATTTAAGTTCGCGCTCGATTTGGTTTTCACCAAGTTCGATTTGCTCGTAAGTTCCGTTATCCATAAATACGTGAGACTCACCGCTCGCGTATAAGTATTGCATACGACGGTTTTCGATGTGTGCTTTTTCTACTTTTTCACCTGCACGGAATGTTTTCTCTTGAACAGATCCTGTGCGAAGGTTACGTAGTTTAGAGCGAACGAATGCAGCACCTTTACCTGGCTTTACGTGTTGGAAATCCATTACTTGCCAAAGGGCATTGTCCACTGAAATTGTTAAACCTGTACGAAAATCGTTTACTGAAATCATGTAAAAAAATCCTCCTGTATATTACAAAATAATAAGTTCTTTTGGTGATTTCGTAATTACTTCATTACCTTCACTTGTTACAATGATATCATCTTCAATACGTACGCCGCCAATACCTGGAATATAAATACCTGGTTCTACTGTTACAGCCATTCCTGGTTCAAGTACTGTATCAGAACGGAACGCTAAACCTGGTGCTTCATGGATTTCAAGACCAATTCCATGACCAGTAGAGTGTCCGAAATATTCACCATATCCTTTTTCCGTTATGTAATCGCGCGTTAACGCATCCGCTTCACGGCCTGTTAAACCAGCTTTAATACCGTTCACACCACGTAGTTGTGCTTCTAAAACGATATTATAAATTTCTTTTAATTTATCAGATGGTTCACCAACTGCAATCGTACGAGTAATATCAGAGCAATATCCTTTGTAATAAGCACCGAAGTCTAATGTAACGAAATCTCCTGTTTCTATCACTTTTTCAGATGCCACGCCGTGCGGTAATGCCGAACGAAGACCTGAAGCAACGATAATATCAAACGAAGAAGATGTTGCTCCTTGTTTTCTCATGAAAAATTCAAGTTCATTTGACACTTCAATTTCAGATACTCCCGGGCGAATGAATGATAGAATATGTTCAAAGGCAGCATCTGCAATCTGTGCAGCTTCCTTTAATATCTTAATCTCTGAATCAGTCTTTATCAAGCGTAACTTTTCTACAAGCCCAGAAGTTGGGATAAATTCAGCATCGATCGCTTCTTTATGTGCTGAATAAGAACTATATGTAAGAGTATCTTGCTCAAAGCCAAGCTTTTGAATTCCCAGTTCCCTCACTTGCTTTGCAACTTCATCAATGATTAATCCTGCATGCTGTACAATCTCGTATCCAACCGCTTGTTTACTAGCCTGCTCTACATAGCGGAAATCTGTAATAAATTGAGCACGTTTTTTCGAAATCAGTACAACACCAGCTGTTCCTGTGAAGTTTGCCATATATCTACGACTATGTTCATTTGTTAACAAAATACCGTCAATACCAGCCTCATCAAATGCGCTTCTTACTCTTTCGATTTTCTCCATTACTTTATGCCCCCCTCAATTTCTCCATTAATGCAAATAACGCTAACTTATAGCCATAAAAACCAAATCCAACAATTTGTCCCGCACAAACAGCTGCCGTCACAGATTCGTGACGGAACGACTCACGCTGGTGAATGTTAGAAATATGTACTTCAATAACAGGAATCGAAATGCTCGCAATTGCATCTCGAATCGCATAGCTATAATGCGTAAATGCTCCAGGATTTAAAATGATCCCTTCATATATATCTTCCGCCTCATGAATACGATCGATAATCGCACCTTCATGATTCGATTGGAAACATTCTAACTCCACTCCCATTGTTTCTGCTTCTTGCTTCATATCTGCTTCAAGTGTCGCTAGCGTGCCCTTTCCATATACATTTACCTCCCTGACACCGAGGCGATTTAGGTTAGGACCGTTTACGAGGAGTACCTTTTTCATATGCTTAAAACTCCTTAATATTAAATATCTATACAACATT
Organism: Bolla brennus; assembly: GCA_018250355.1. NCBI lineage: Eukaryota > Metazoa > Arthropoda > Insecta > Lepidoptera > Hesperiidae > Bolla > Bolla brennus. Next base: position 136,590 of record DWRB01000005.1, on the reverse strand, counting down.
TTAACATAGGAGTTACTTATTTGAATAGTTCGTCTTCTCTCCCCCTTCTTGCTCAGCTTTATTCGTATTGACTGCGTAGGAAACAGAGTATGCTATAAACACACCATACAATATAAAAATGCATATCGTCGTCACAATTGTTTCTTTCGGTAAATGGAGTGCACTTTTAATAGCAGGCGCTATTAATCCCATTCCGAAAAACAGTAACGCCCACCAAAATAGCCCATAAATCATCCCTGGAATAATCCCTTCAAACTTTGCCAAAAACGCTTTATACAAAAAGGCAATTAAAATCGAAAGTAGTCCCATACAAACAATTCCTGACACATTGCCCCATACCCCTTCTTTCCAGCTTCCAAAGGCAAATGGTAAAAGTAAATAGTTCGGTCCCGCTTCCGTAAATGAAAATATATGAAGGAAATACCATATCCCCCCCCAAAAGATTCCACCAAATAAACCAATTTGTACAAAATTCCTTGTTCCTAATTGTTCTTGACTCACATCGACACCTCCGCTCAATAGTATGCCCGAAACTATTTTGAACCATGTTTAAATACTGCGAAATTTGTCTATAAAAAGAATAAGAAATGTCCGACTCTCGCAACATTTTTCCTTGTCATATACTTGTATTTGTCGATAAAATAAAGGAAACTCGGTGATTGTCTTATTTCAAAATGACAGAACCCAGTATGACAATTGCCTCTTTTTCTACATAAGAGAGAAACAAATACAGGTTGGTGTTAACATGGCAGAAGAGTCAAAACAAATATATGGCGGGCAAGCAGTCATAGAAGGAGTTATGTTTGGCGGTAGAGAATATACTGTTACAGCGGTTCGTCGTAAAGATAAATCGATTGAATTTTATCGATTACCACGCGTTCGTAATAAAGCATTATCTATCCTGAAAAAAATTCCATTTTTACGAGGGATTGCCGCTATTGTGGATGCAAGTGCGAATGGAGCAAAGCATTTAAACTTTGCTTCAGAACGATTTGATGTCCACCCAGAAGAAGACGAACAAATTGCAAATAACAAAGAAGAACAATCGAAATTAACGATGGTATTAGGAGTTGCAGCAGTTGGCGTTTTATCTTTCATATTCGGTAAAGTCATTTTCACAGCAGTTCCTGCACTACTAGCTGAATTAACGAGACCGATTTTCCCTTCTCATACAGGGCAAATCATTGTCGAAAGTGTCATTAAGCTCATGCTATTATTGAGCTATATATACTTTATTTCTTTAACCCCACTTATTAAGCGGGTATTTCAGTACCATGGTGCAGAGCATAAAGTAATTAATGCCTATGAGAATAATCTTCCAATGACTGTAGAAAATGTTCAAAAACAAACTCGCCTTCATTATCGCTGTGGCAGTAGCTTTATTATATTTACAGTCATTATTGGAATGTTTGTTTATTTCCTTGTCCCTACAGATCCACTTTGGGCCAGAGTCGTAAACCGAATTTTATTAATTCCAGTCGTTCTCGGCATTTCTTTTGAAGTGTTACAATTTACAAATCGATTACGCGATATTCCAGTATTACGCATACTTGGATATCCCGGATTATGGCTGCAACTATTAACAACGAAAGAACCAACAGATGATCAAGTGGAAGTAGCCATTGCATCGTTTGAAGAATTATTACGTTTAGAAAACAAACAATAATTATTTAAAATTGGTGTTCAACTCCTTTCCTCATCGTTAATATACTAATTTTAATATATGTTTTTAGGAGGTGTCCCTTATGAACGGTCGTTCGTTTACATTCGCTATAGTTATGCTTATTATCGGATTAGCAATATTCGGCCTTGTTTCATCTGTCATTACAGATCCAATGGGTGTATTAAGAAATATCGGGTACATGTTACTTGTTGTCGGTATCTTTTATTTGCTATACAAGATGTTTACAAATTCTAGTGGTTCTGCAAATTCGCAAAGCTCTTATAAGCGTGCAGCGAAACAATCGAACCGCAAACATGGGAAACAAAATGTAGCACCCCTAAGCAATTCTTTCTTGAAATCAAACGCTTCTAATGACAAAGGTAAGAAAGGCGCTCCTTCCACTTTGAAGCGAAAAAGAAAACAATCTCATTTAACTGTCATTGAAGGCAAAAAAAACAAAAAGAAAGACCGTGCTTCCTTTTAGGAAATACGGTCTTTTTTTATATTTTGCAGTACTTCTTTCAGACTTTTATCTTTCATACTTTCAATTCGAAGGTGATGATTTTCAAATGGTAAATTCCGTGTCACATCATTAGGTACAACAACGCACTTTAATCCTGCTGCAATCGCTGCTTTTAATCCATTTAACGAGTCTTCAAATACAACAGCTTCAGACGGATCAATCCCTAAATCTTCTATCGCAATTCGATAAAGTGCTGGATCCGGTTTTACCTTCTTAACATCTTCCCTTGTTTTAATGACTTCAAAATAATCTCGAATTTGTAGCTCTTCCAAAAAAGAAGTAACCCATTCTCTAGATGAACTGGAAGCTAATGCGATTTTCAATCCCATTTCTTTCGCTTCCTCTAAATATTCTTTTACCCCGTCACGAGCTTCTGGTATTTTCATTTTCTCTTTATGTAAAGTTTTCACTTTTTCTTTTAATGCATCCTTGTTAAACTTCTCTTTTAATTGCTCATTTAAATATGCGTAAAGCACATCGTCTGTCGTTCCAATACATTTTGCAAATTCCGCTAAAGGTAACTCCCCACCGTACTCACGAACAGCGTCTCTGAAAGAGTGAAACCATATTGTTTCTGTGTCCACAATTAATCCATCAAAATCAAAAATAATTGCTTTCATAATTTCCCCATCCTTTTCGGTTGAAATAAAAAAGGAAACGACATACGTTCCCCCTTAATTACTTTTCTCTTCATTTGCTTTTTGAACGCCACGAAGTGTTTCCACTCGAACCTCATCTTGTTCAAAATATTGCACTAGATCACCAATGCGGTCAATTGCTTCCCAACTTAAATGATGTTCAATTCCTTCTACATCATTGTAAATTTTACTTTCATCCAAACCGATAATACGCATAAATTGCTCTAGCAAGTCATGACGGTATACGAGACGTTCTCCGATTTTTTTACCTTTTGATGTTAATACAAGCCCTCTATATTTTTCATAAATTAGATATTCATCTTTGTCTAATTTTTGCACCATTTTTGTTACAGAGGATGGATGTACACTCAGCGCTTCAGCAATATCAGATACGCGGGCATAACCCTTTTCATCAATCAACAAATAAATTTGTTCAATATAATCTTCCATACTAGGGGTAGGCATCGGTTTCCTCCATCCAATTTCATTTTGCTCATTCCGTACGAAGCAATCAATAAAATGATACACCAGAAAGAATAACGTGACAAGTTGAAAACAAGCCTAAATATTTAAAAGAAAAAAGAACTTGTATTCCAATACAAGTTCTTTTCATGTAAAATATTGAATTTCTGCGTTAGGAAAAAAGTGATGAATATATCCTCTAATCGTTTCTTCCAATACTTCTGCATCATCTTTTTTATATACGTATTTCCCGATGCCATATCGTCCCCATTTATATTTGCGCTTCTCTTCATCCATTTCAAGCTTCGTATTCGGATAACGCTCTTGAATGACCTTTTTTGCTGGTTTTGTAAAGCGATGTTGAATTAATTCAAATGTTAAATTCGGTATCGACAAATCTTTTAGTGCATTGTACAGTCGCTCAAATAGTTCACGGTATCCTTCTTCCCACCCTTCATGCATATAAAGTGGCGCAACTATAAAGCCCAGTGGATAATTAGCTCCCGCTACTTTACGTGCCGCCTCAATTCGTTCTTCAAACGGTGACGTCCCCGGCTCAAAATTTTTGATTACATACCGTGAATTAATACTAAACCTGAAACGAGTTTTCCCATTATGTTTTGCATCTAATAAATGATCAACGTGCGAATATTTCGTAACGAAACGTAAACGCCCATGTTCACTTTCTCCAATGAATTCAATCGCCCGCTTTAATGCGTGTGTTAAATGATCAATTCCAACGATATCCGATGTACAAGCCGCTTCAAACCTTGTTATTTCTGGTGCTCTTTCATCCATATATTGCTTTGCCTTCTCAAATATTTCATCAAGATTGACATACACGCGAACGTAAGGCTTACTCCCAAGTGTCGTTTGCAAATAACAATAATGACAATGTCCCATACACCCCGTTGCGAGCGGGATTGCATATTCAGCTGACGGTTTTGACGTATCAAACTTTAATGTTTTCCTCACCCCAACAACAAGTGTTGCCTTTGCATTACGATACTTTTGCAAATCATTTTCACCTGGCAAATTTCTAATTTGATTATGGGATGTCGTTTCACGTATTTCTAATCCCATCTTCGTAAACTTCTCATACAACTCTTTTCCAAGCGGATATTCGAGTGCCTTCGGTTCAAAGTAAACGAGTTTTGGCATAAATGGTTTCATATGCTTCCCTCCTCTCGTTAGTATGGGAAACGATGAAAAATTAACACGCATTAAAGTTTTCCACTTCAGTAACTTGCTGTGCAAGTTACTGAATGTTATAATTTGGATAACAGCTACCTTGCAACGCAAGTTACCTGAGTAAAAGGTGGTGAAATCATGCACAGCCAAATGTTAAAAGGTGTGCTCGAAGGTTGTATCCTATACATCATTTCACAAGAAGAAGTGTACGGATATGAACTGAGTACAAAATTAAATAAACACGGATTTACATTCGTAAGCGAAGGAAGCATATATCCGTTATTGTTACGTATGCAAAAAGAAAAATTGATTGAAGGAACATTAAAAGCCTCCTCACTTGGTCCAAAGCGAAAATATTATCACGTAACCGCTAAAGGATTAGAACAGCTTGAAGAATTTAAACAAAGCTGGGGAATGGTTTCAACTACGGTGAACAATTTATTACAAGGGGAGTGATAGGGATGAATGCACAAGACATGATCGAATTGAATAATAAAAAACGTGAGCTTCTAACTTCCGAAAACGAAACTGCTTATGGTGATATGCTAGTATATCTTCGATTATCTAATGTACCCGAACATCAAGTAGAAGAACTTTTATTAGAAATATTAGACCACCTTATCGAAGCACAAGCAGAAAATAAAAATGCTTATGACATTTTTGGAAATGATTTACGATCTTATTGCGATGAACTTATATCAGCTTTGCCCGCCCAAACAAAATTAGAAAAAACTTCTTTAATCGGTTTTGTTATTAGCTTACTTCTTGCTATACAGTTTGGAATCGATACAATTGTTTCCTTTTTCATTTTAACCTTTGAAAATAATGCAGAACAATTCACCCCAGTTTTTAGTATCCCTGGAACTATTTTGTCTGTTTCACTCATTATTCTAGGAATACTGCTTACTTTATATTTATTAAAGCATTACTCCTTTGATCAAAAAATAAATTGGAAAAGACGAATTCTATTCGGGCTCGCTTTTGCTACTCCATTTTGTTCAGCTATATTCGTAAATATTTATTTTAGAAAACAACCTTATCTCATTTATCACCTAACTTTTTGGCAAAACGCCTTAATCGCTCTCTTATTTTTTGTTTTATATAAATTACTATACAAAAAATCAAATTTTTGACAGCCTTTCAAAAGGCTGTTTTTCTTCTGTCTAATTTTACAAATTGAAAAATTTCATAAAGAAAATAAGAAAAATGCAAAATAATTAAAGTTAATTGTTGACGTGATGCTTTTATTATCGGTATCATAAATCTTCGTGAGCAATTATTTTTCGTTATACGATTTTTTTATATTACTGAATTTTTGAGAGGAGAAATTAGATGTCAGTTAAGAAGAAAACGCAAGTACGCACCGGCAAAATGGTACGTGAACTAATGTTAGCAGACGAAGATGTAAATGCTTCGCTAATTATGGTATATAGTGAAAACGGTGTAAACGCAGAAATTAAAATCGAGGGCTTAACGCCGAAATGTAACGAAGAATTATTTTTGAGCGGAAACGTGGATTGGAACAAGAGTGTTATTTATAAAATTGTTGATTTCACTGGAAACGCTGAAGTTGGTAAAGTTACATTAACAGCGATGAACAAAAACAATGTTTCTCTAGAAGTTGAACGCATTATGTGGAGCAAAGAGAATAAAGAAGCTGCTGAGCAAGAAGAAACTGTTGTAGAAGCTACTCCGAAAAAAGAAGTAGTTGTAGAAGCTCCAAAAGCAGTTACACCTGCTCCAAAACCTGTTACGCGAGTAGAAACACCTGCAGCACCTAAACCTACTCCGGTACCAACGCCGAAGCCAGTAAGTGTAGAAGCAGCTATGGAATTATCTACTCCAGCACCTGTGAAAAAAGCAGTACCAACTCCAGTTACAAAGCAAGAGACAGCACCGGTCGCTCCTGCAAAACCGAAGCAACCTGCTTTGACTGAAACAAATACAAAACTACAAGAAAATTATGTTAAACTTGTGAAAAAGACAATTGAAGTTTGTCAAGATTACGAGCTTGGCATCGACATAGATGATTCTATTGAAAGCTTAAAAAAAGAACTACAAAGCCAAGGTATTAGCGTTACATTTGACAAAGAAATTATGGACGTTGTAAATCGCCTTCGTTCTTTACAAGATAAAGGAATCAAAGTAGAAAAAGTACTTAATTTACTATAAAAAAATAAGAGGTGGCAATTGCCACCTCTTATTTTTTATAATTCCATTCCTTACTTTCATACTTCTCTTTTGCTAATGTTTGCACTTCATGTAACTGTTCTGCTGTTAATTCATACGGAACAAGCTCTACATCTAATCCTTTTTCAAACCCAACCTCAAACGCTTTAATTAACTGTTCGATTGTAAACGTACGGTCTGTTAATTCATTAATGGCTACCGCTTTAGAAGAGAACATACTCTTCATACGCTCTTTTACACGTTCATTCGGGAATAAAAACAAATCGTATAATTCATCTAAATCTATTTCTAACGGAATCGATCCGTGCTGTAAAATCACACCTTTTTGACGTGTTTGAGCACTACCTGCGATTTTTCTTCCTTCTACTACAATTTCATACCAAGACGGTGCATCAAAGCATACTCCTGAACGTGGATTTTTTAAATTTTCACGGTCTGCTTCTGTTTTTGGAACTGCATAATATGCTTCTAATCCTAATGCCTTAAAACCGTCTAATAAACCTTGCGAAATAATACGATACGCTTCTGTAACTGTTTTTGGCATATTTGGATGATCTTCAGACACAATAACACTGTACGTTAATTCTTTATCATGTAGTACACCCCTACCGCCTGTTTGACGACGAACGAATCCATATTTCTTTTCGTTAACTACATCCATATTAATATCTTTTTCAACACGCTGGAAATACCCAACTGTTAATGTTGGTACTTCCCATTCATAAAAACGAATGGTTGGTGGCATTTTCTTTTCACTTTGCCAATTTAATAAACATTCATCTAACGCCATATTAAATGCCGGCGAACATTGACCAGAGTTAATATAACACCATTTTTCTTTTCCCATCCTGCACCTCATATAACCAATTATTTTTCACATTCTCTAGTCTACCAAATTCGACAAAATTTGTGAAAGAATACGAAATTTCTTCTTATTATGCAAATGAATCTGTTGCATAAATACATACGGTCATTATAATATTGAAAGTAGGATAAGAAAAAAGGGAGCGATAGAATCGTGTCAACAACTTGGATTATTTTATTAGCCGTAATCGTAGCGTTCATCGGCTACACTGTATGGATGTATTTCTATCAGAGAAAATTAATTAAAACACTTTCAGAAGAAGAGTTTCGCGCTGGCTACCGTAAAGCACAGCTTATCGATATTCGCGAAGCAGACGAATATACTGCAGGACATATTTTAGGCGCACGTAACATTCCGTTATCACAAATTCGCCTTCGTCATAAAGAACTTCGCAAAGATCAACCAGTTTACTTATACTGCCAAAGCGGATTCCGTACTGGTCGTGCAGCTCAATACTTAAAAAAACAAGGCTACAAAGATTTCTACCAATTACAAGGTGGATTCAAAACGTGGACTGGAAAAATTAAAAAGAAATAATAACATACAAAAACTAGCTGAATCATTCAGCTAGTTTTTTCATTCCATATTATTCGCAATGTATAATAAATTTTGCTTAATTACATCTTTATCATTCTCTTGTGCATTACGATACAGCAGCTGATATTCAAGTCCTTTCTCTTTCCATATGAGCGTAGCGAATTCATCCCCTCGCCCAGAGTCATCCTTATTTTTAAAATAAGCGAATGCTCCACTATTCAATTTCATTTGTTCTTGAAATCGCTTCTCTTCCACGAGATCCGGAAAACTATAAGGAAAGTTCGCAACATTTAACTCAATATACTCATTTCTACCTGGCTCCCGCTGTTTATATTTAATCATTAAGACAGCGTTCTTTTTCCCAATCGTTCTGACTTCCCCCTTCACATCACTCGTAATGTCATACGGTAAAAACGCCGGAACTTTAAATTTCACTGGAAAATATTTCGGAAGCTCCTTTAGCGGAATAAGATCCGTAACACGATCCATCACTCCCCCTGTTGTTCCCACAAATTTTTTTTCTTCTTGCATCGTTTGCTGAAACGAACATGAACTTAGCACTAGACTAGAAAACACGAAACAAATGATTCTTTTTTTCAATTTGTTTCCGCCCTTTCTTCATACCGCTATCTTTACAAATGAAGCGTTTATATGCTATTCATATTCGCTTCATTAACAAACTCCCCCTTTGAAAACTTTCTACGTTATTCTCACATATTTTGACAAAAACTCTATTATAGACACAAAAAAGACCCCCATCATTCTCACGCCCAAATAAAAAGGTTACGCGAATAACAGAAGTCATGTTTATAACATAGTTTGTGAAAAGCTTTTCAGGTCAAGATTTTTTCATTCTTATTATTTTGCCCTTATAATAAAGGAAAGAGGTGATACATATGGCCAATATAAAACAAATTGCAAAAACCGCTGGTGTATCCATATCAACTGTTTCCCGCGTCCTTAATAATCACCCTTACGTAAAAGAAGAAAAACGTAAGCGTGTTCTAGATGCTGTTGAAGAATTGAACTATGCCAAAAATATAAATGCTATTCATTTAATAAAGGGAAAAACATATACAATCGGGGTTATGCTCCCCTTCATTAATCTTCCATACTTCAGTACCATTATTGAAGGAATCGGAAACGAAGCATTAGCAGCTGGATATCACATTAATTTATGTCAAACGAATTACGATAGCCTCGAAGAAATTCGCGTTCTTGAAATGATGAAAATGAAACAATTCGACGGAATGATTATTTGCTCTCGAACGAGTTCTTGGGAACAAATTGAACCTTTCGCAAAATTTGCCCCTATTATTTCATGTGAAAAGATGAAGCATTCCCTCATTTCATCCGTCTACGTAGATCACTATGAAGGCTTCCGTCTCGGCACTGCCTATTTACTCAGTAAAGGCCATGAAAAAATCGGAATCTGTTTAGCAAGAAAAACGAGTGCAAATTCTATGGAGCGCGAAAAAGCATTTGCTGACACGCTTCATAACGAAGGTAAAGCGGTACATCCAGATTGGATTTTTCATCAATGCTATACGATGCAGGATGGTGCAAAAATACTTCATCGCATTTTAAACATGAAAAATCGCCCAACCGCTATTTTTACAGCGAACGATCAAGTTGCAGCTGGTTTATTAACAGAGGCGCGAAAACATGGCATTCGAGTCCCTGAAGAACTTGCTATCCTTGGATTTGATAATCATGAAATTTCAAAGGCGTTAGAAATTTCAACAATTGAGCATCCCGGCCTTACAATGGGTTCACATGCTTTTTCTTTATTCCATAAACAGATCCAAAGCGAGCAAATTGCTGGGAACGCAGAAGAGCTTTCATTCCATTTAATTGAGCGAGATACTGTCTAAAAAAGAGCGTTACCTATAGCGCTCTTTTTTAGCTCTTCACCTATTGACTTTATATTTTCCATCTCATATAATGAACCTAACGAACGGTAGGTAGGGGATGAAAATGACAGCAAACCGCATTAAAGCTGTAGCACTTTCTCATTTCGCACGCTACGGCTATGAAGGAACTTCATTGGCAAATATTGCTCAAGAAGTCGGGATTAAAAAACCATCGATTTACGCACACTTTAAAGGAAAAGAAGAGCTATATTTTATATGCTTAGAATCCGCTCTTCAAAAAGATTTACAAAGCTTCACAGACGATATCGAAAAATTTTCAAATTCGTCTACTGAAGAATTGCTCTTACAGTTACTAAAGGGCTACGCAAAACGATTTGGTGAAAGTGAAGAATCAATGTTTTGGTTACGAACTTCCTATTTTCCGCCTGATGCATTCCGCGTACAAATTATCGAAAAAGCGAATGCACACATTGAAAACGTCGGAAAACTTTTATTCCCTATATTTAAACAGGCAAACGAGCAAAGTGAACTGCATAACATTGAAGTAAAAGACGCTCTAGAAGCTTTTCTATGCTTACTGGACGGACTTATGGTTGAACTACTATTTGCAGGTTTAAATCGCTTTGAGACTCGTTTAAATGCCTCTTGGCAAGTATTTTGGCGAGGTCTTTCAAACTGACGGATTGCTCCTTTGCAATGCGTCGTTTTTAAGCCCTTTACCTAACGACTGGTAGGAAGGAGAAATGACATATGGCATGGATTTATGTAATCATAGCTGGCATTATTGAAATCTTTTGGGTCATTGGACTAAAAAAAGCGGAGGCACCACTTGAATGGGCTGGTGTTGCGTTATTAATTACAATTAGTTTCGTTTTATTATTTAGAGCTTATAAAGATTTACCTGTCGGCACTGTATACGCCGTCTTTACAGGAATCGGAGCTGGTGGGATCGTTCTTACAGAGATTTTCGTCTTCGGAGAACCTTTCTCTATTGTAAAAGTGTTATTAATCGGCTTAATCTTCTTCGGTGTAATTGGTTTAAAACGAGTAACAGAAGAAAAAGAAGCGAAGGAGGCCGCATAAAATGGCTTGGTTATTTTTAATTCTAGCTGGTATTTGTGAAATTATTGGTGTACTCTTTATGAAAGTAGCCACTGAAAAGAAAGGCTGGGCACCAAAAGTTATTTTAATCGCTAACTTCAGCGTAAGCTTCTTCTTCTTATCTCTTGCGATGAACACATTACCGATGGGAACTGCTTACGCGATTTGGACTGGAATCGGAACTGCCGGAAGTGCACTTCTAGGTATTCTTATTTTCCGTGAATCAGCGGATTGGCGTCGCCTTGCCTTCTTAAGCTGCATTCTATGCGGCGCTGTTGGCTTAAAACTATTAAGCTAACGTGAGGTGAATGTCATGTGGAAAGAAAAAGGAAAACCAATGTTAGCATGGATTACACTCGGGATTGTCATTCTACTGCAAATCAGTTTTCATATAATAGAATGGTTGTTTCATAAAGTAATATCCATTCTTACATTTCTTCCTAGCATGGCACTTGAAATTGCATCTATTGCTTGGTCTATTATTGCCTCCATTGCAATCGTCATTATATGGAGTATCGCCAAACTATGGAATACATTATTTAAAAAGGACAGTACTTCTGAAAAAGAGTAACTGTCCTTTTTTATATTCATTCAGACTTTCTGTAGAAGTTTGATGTGATAAGACAAAGAAGACCAACTATGACAATACTTATACCAATCCCTTTATGCAAATCAGGAAATGGTGATGGTATATCTGAGTAAAAATTTGCTAATATGAGACCGATTGAAAATAAAAGTACCCCTATTCTATATAACCATTTTCTTTTGTTCATCATTCTCCTCCTAACATTTTTCATACACTTCTTTCTTTTGGACATACTACCTAAAAAAGGAGTGAATACTATGCAAAATTCTATACATAAGCAGATCCTATTTTTATTTTTCCTCTTTCTCATTCTCGTTATCGTTTTCAGCTTTATATTACATACTCCAAAAGATGTTGTACCGAATAGCCTCTCTGTTTATAAACTCTTACTTTCATATTGTCGTTATTGAATAAGGTGCCTTACATAAGGCACCTTTTAAAATTCTCTCTTCTCATACAATTTCACTGAAATGAAGATAGATACTATGAACATGCATATTGAACTAACGAATAACAAGTTGTTATATAGTTGAATTTGTTCCAAGTTGATTTCAAAGAACATGGTACCAATTGCTATTGGTGCTATTAGTATGAAAAACGTAATAAAAATAGTTTTTTTGTATGCTAACCAAAACGATATTGGTAAAACGAAACTTAAATACACTAAAATAAAGCTAATACTAGCAACCATTTTCGTTTCAATAAATTCAAATAGGTTAACCCCATTCTTCATTCCCATCGTGAAACAACCGACCGTTACGCTTATAAAAAGAATAATAATTGCTACTATATATTTCGCATACACAATTTGTTTTCTCCATATTGGTAAGCTGTTTACTATAACTTCACTCTCATTTTTACTATCTGCTTCAAATGTTTTTACTGTTGCCCCAATTGTAAAAATTACTGACATAATTATGAACAGATTTTCCGTATCTGTTAAGGCCATATAAAAGAAAATAGGATACAGTATGTACCAAATTAAAAATTTCCATTGAATGATGAAATCTTTTAAAATTAGTTGTTTCAAAACTATTCTCCTCTCTCTTACAAATCACGCTCATTGTACAAATGAATTGAGAGTAACATAGACATGATATATAAAAGAAGTAGCCCCGCTATAAAACAAATATTTACGACTAGACTCGTGCTCCAAATATTTTCTACATCTAACCATACTTTACTTACAATCAGTCCACTTAAATACCCAAATGCAATTCCGATGAAGGGTGCAATCTGTTTTGCACTGCTATATCCTACTGAGAATTCAATCGGAAGTACAATTATGCTACAAACAAATCCACCTGTTATACCTCCGAGAATTTCTCCCCACAGGATAAGTCCTGTCATATGTTCATTTTGTAACTGTATCAAACCCACCACTAGTGAGAAACATCCACCTAGAGCAACTAAAATGCTTACAAATATGTATTTCCCTATGACAATATCTTTACGCTCAAACGGTAAACTATTTACTATTATTTCACTTTTATTTTTCCCCTCATAACCCATTGACAGTACCATACCAAGAAAAGGTATAGATACACTAATCGTCATAAGGAAACTCTCACTACGAAAATCAACAATAGCAAGGAAAAACAAACATATTAGATACACAAAACTTAACTTTCTTTGCAACATCATATCTTTTAAAACTAGTTGCTTGATCACGTTTTACCCTCCTAATATGAAAATGCCCCTTCTATAGCTCTGCCTCCTGAAACATTTTCATTGAGAGCAACATTGATATGACTATACTTACTAACACTCCGATACCAACAACACTCATTGCTAGTGTAGCCTTTTGAGAGTGGAGTACTTTTAACATGATTATTTCATCACCAAAAATATTGCACATAAGGCCAATCATACCCATTAAAGGAAAAATCATAATTACATTCAAGACAGTAATAGCTTTATATCCCCCAATGTAATTAGTAGGTATCGTTACTACACAATAAATCAAGGTTGCTGCTATTGCTGAAAATATTTTGTTGAACAGGAATAACTATATCCCTGTTCAACAAAATATTTCCTAATATTACGACTATAGAGGTTATACTCAAACCGACTATAATAAATAATGTGCTTGAAATATATTTAGCTATCACTATCTCTTTTCTCATTATAGGCAAACTCACTAATACTTTTTCTGTTTTACTTTTTTCTTCATAATAAAAAGAAATATATATAATCGTACTACATGTCATAAATAATCCTATTGCAATCCCCATTGGTTCTACAGAATTTCTAAAAACAGATAAAATAGGTATTAAAAAATAAAAAGGAAACATCTTCTTCTGTAAGAAAAACTCCTTCAAAATCAACTGTTGCATATGAATTCTCCTCTCTACAAATCACGTGCTTCATAAATTCTAATTGTAAGAAACATAGAAGCGATATAAATACTGACTAATGCAATGAATCCAACTATAAATACACCAATATGCATAGGATTCATAATCCACTCAAGGAATGGAGGTGTTGTTTCATTCAGCCCATCACTAATAAATATCCAAAGTATCCCACCCACTCCTATTGATGCTGCTGATACTAGACTTCTTACTACCTTCGATTTTGTACCATAATAACTAGGGAAAAAGGTGACAACTAAAAATACGGCGTAAACAACCCCATTTATTACTTCATACCACGGAATTTCAATGTATAGATTAGGATGATAGGCACCGATATCATCAAAAACAGCAATACCTCTTATAAGGAAAATAAACAACATAGTAGAGACCATACCCCCTACAATAAATATTGCACTGGAAAGATATCTAGCAATTATGATATTTTTTCTACTTACCGGTAAACTATTGATAATAATGTCACTGGTATTCCGTTCATCAATTACAATTAACAGCGTAATTGATGAAAGCGTTACAAATAAACAACTCATAGGAAACAGCATTCCATCACCGTTTTCAAATAAAAAGAATATAAAGGGTATAGTAAGATACACTGGCCATATCCCTCGAAAAAAGAACAAATCTTTATAGATGAGCTGACGCATAGGCACCTCTTCCTTTCGCGGTGTAAACGATAATATCATCTAATGTAGGCTTTTCTAGTACAACTTCACTTCCAAACCAATCGATAATTGCTTGTTTATCCTTCGCTAAACCTTCGAAACCGAATTTATTTTTTCGTAATCCAACAAATAGTTCTTTTCCTTCTCGGTCTAATAAATCGTTATTTCCTTTTACGATTACGTAGTTCTCCACTAATTCATCTTTCTCACCAGTAAATATAATTTCTCCATCATTGATAAACGTAATATAATCTGCAATGCGCTCTAAGTCTGTTGTAATGTGCGTTGAGAATAATACAGATACTTTATCTTCCATTACAATTTCTTGTAACATATCAAGTAATTCACTTCGAACAACTGGATCTAATCCTGCTGTTGGTTCGTCCATAATAATAAACTCCGCGTGGTGCGAAAGTGCGATGGCAATCGCAAATTTCATTTTCATCCCTTTTGATAGTTCTTTAATTTTTTTATACTTCGGAACTTGCAATCTATGCATATACGATTGATACTGCTCTTCGTCCCACTTTTTATATAACGGCGCAATAATACGCTTCATTTGTTCACATGTTAAATCTTCATAGTAATGATTTTCATCATATACAAAACCGATATTTTGTTTTATTTCTTTTTCGGCTTTCTTATTGTCCTTGCCAAAAATTTTTATATCGCCGCTATCTTTTCGAATTAAATTCATAATCATTTTGATCGTCGTACTTTTCCCGGCTCCATTCGGTCCGACAAATCCCATAATATATCCGCGTGGTAACGTAAAACTTATATTTTTCACTACAAAATCTTGATAACTTTTACAAACATTTTTTAGCTCTAACATCTCTTATTCCCCCTCATATAAACACGCAATCATCTGCTGTAAATCTTCAAGTGAAAGCTGCAACGCTTTACTTTCATTCACAATCTCTTCCGCTTTACTTTCCAGTAAACGTAGCCGCTGTTCTTTTAGTAGTTCATTATTTTTACGTGAAACATAAGTCCCCTTCCCAGCAACAGTTTCTATATATCCTTCTTTTTCAAGCTCCTCGTACGCACGCTTCGTTGTAATTACACTAATTTGTAATTCCTTCGCTAAGCTACGAATAGACGGTAATTGGTCTCCACCCTTTAAACCACCATTTAAAATAAGCTGGCTTAATTGTTTTCTTATTTGTACATAAATAGGGTCTTGGGAAGAATTCGAAATAATAATATTCATGTTTTCCTCCAGTGTGTGTATATACTGTACATACCTTATATACACAGTATATACACACCATCCTATTTTTGGCAAGAAAAAAAGACCAACATTTTCCTGTTGGTCTTTCGTATATGTATCACTTTTCAAAGCGATCTAACATCTCATCTCTCATTCCGAAACTCACTACCGCAATTCCTACATACATAAACAGAAGGAACGCAGGATGAACTGTGTTGTACCAAGTGCTATCAACAATTAAATAAATCGTTAATGCGACAACAAGAACAAACGCTAAGATAAACATATAAAAGTGTCTTGTGCTACCCATGATAAACTCCTCTCTTCTCACTTCACCATTCAACAGTATATTTTATCGAATAATTCGATATGACTCAAGGTTAACTTTCTGTTATGTAATCAAGTTCCACCTTTACAATGTCCTCACATGCTATTGAAATGATCGTTCCTTGCTTATCAATTGCCGTCACTTCTCTATTATCCATTACACGATGCGCTACTCTTTCTAGCACTTTTCCTTGGTCTCGATAACAAAATTCTTTTATATCTTTAATCGTTTTTCCGTTTTCTAAATGGTATATCATTCTATAACACCGATATCCCACATTTTCACCCCCAGTTTGCTCGTTTTTTCACATATACATAAAAATGAGTCATTCCTATCTCATTACATCTTCTTAATTTCAATAAAATTCTAACAAAAATAAATACTTTTATCAAACCGACTTTTTCAACAAAATTACCTATGAAACTGCTTCTTTACGCCATTATGAAACAAAAAATATAAATTTTTAACATTTTCTTCACTAATTCTGCACGAATTCTCCATACAAAAAAAGAACCCGCATATAGCGAGTTCTTCCTTTGTTATTTTAATCAAACTTGTACAGGAGCTGGTTTTTCATAACGTAAAACTGGTTTACGTGCAGCCATCGTTTCGTCTAAACGTTTAATGACTGTTGTATGAGGTGCTTCTTGTACAACTTCTGGATTTTCTTCTACTTCTTTAGCAATTTGAATCATCTTATCAATGAAACCGTCTAATGTTTCTTTTGATTCTGTTTCTGTCGGCTCAATCATAATACATTCTTCCACATTTAATGGGAAGTAAATTGTTGGTGGATGGTAACCGAAATCAAGCAGGCGTTTTGCAATATCTAATGTACGTACACCAAGTTTCTTTTGACGACGACCTGATAATACAAACTCATGCTTACAATGTCTATCGAATGGAAGATCATAGAATGGTGCTAGTCTTCTCATCATATAGTTCGCATTTAATACTGCATACTCCGTTACTGCACGTAATCCATCTGGACCCATAGAACGAATGTATGTGTATGCACGAACGTTAATTCCGAAGTTACCATAGAACGGTTTTACGCGCCCAATTGCTTCCGGACGATCATAGTTAAAGCGATAGCCATTTTCCGTTTTCTCTAAGATCGGTTTTGGTAAGTACGGAATTAAATCTGCTTTCACACCTACTGGACCAGAACCTGGACCACCGCCGCCGTGAGGACCTGTAAATGTTTTATGAAGGTTTAAATGTACAACGTCAAATCCCATATCTCCTGGGCGCGCTTGGCTTAATACCGCATTTAAGTTTGCACCATCATAGTATAATTTACCGCCTGCGTTATGGACGATTTCTGCCATTTCTAAAATATTTTCTTCGAATAAACCTAATGTATTAGGATTTGTTAACATAAGTGCTGCTGTTTCTTCGTTTACAACACGTTTTAAATCTTCTAAGTCAACAAGACCATGTTCATTTGATTTTACTGTAATTGTTTCAAAACCAGCTACAGTTGCAGATGCTGGATTCGTTCCGTGAGCAGAGTCAGGAACAATTACTTTCGTACGGTTAAAGTCACCATTTGCTTCATGGTATGCACGAATCAACATTAAACCTGTCCATTCTCCGTGTGCACCAGCTGCTGGTTGTAATGTAACAGTATCCATACCTGTAATCTCAATCAAGTGCTCTTGTAAGTCGTACATTAATTCCATTGCACCTTGTACTGTCTTTTCATCTTGCAACGGATGAATATTTGCAAATCCTGCGAAACGAGCTACATTCTCATTAATTTTCGGATTATATTTCATCGTACAAGATCCAAGTGGATAGAATCCAGAATCAACACCGTGGTTACGGTTTGAAAGTGCTGTATAGTGGCGCATAATGTCAAGTTCAGATACTTCTGGTAGCTCTGCATCTTCTACTCGAATATAATCGCTCTCAAGCACGTCTTCTAGTTTCACTTCTTCTACATCTAATTTTGGTAGGCTATACCCTATGCGTCCTTCTTTACTCACTTCAAAGATAAGTGCTTGGTCTTGGTTCTTCATTGGATAGCCCCCATTTCGTTTACAAGTGTGTCAATTTCCTCTTTTGTACGAAGCTCAGTTACTGCTACAAGCATATGGTTTTCATGCTCTTTATAATCACGGCCTAGGTCGTAACCACCGATAATATTCTTTTGTAATAATGCATCGTTTACTTCTTTCACTGGACGCTTGCAATCTACAACAAACTCATTGAAGAATGGTCCAGCAAATGTTACAGTGAAGCCTTTCGCTTCAAATTGACGTTTTGCATATTGTGCTTTAGAAATATTTTGGCGTGCCATTTCTTTCACACCTTGTTTACCAAGTGCCGTCATTGCAACTGATGCTGCTAATGCATTTAACGCTTGGTTTGAACAAATGTTAGACGTCGCTTTGTCACGGCGAATATGCTGTTCACGTGCTTGTAACGTTAATACAAATCCACGTTTACCATCTGAATCTACAGTTTGTCCAACAAGACGTCCTGGAATTTTACGCATAAATGCTTTCGTTGTTGCAAAGTAACCACAGTGTGGTCCACCAAACTGCGTTGGAATACCAAATGGTTGTGCATCACCGATTACAACATCAGCACCAAATTTTCCTGGTGGTGTTAATGCGCCTAATGATAATGGATTTGAAGAAACGATAAATAATGATTTTTGTTGATGAACGATTTTTTCAATATCAGCTAATTTCTCAACTTGTCCGAAGAAGTTTGGATATTGAACGATTACACAAGCGACTGTATCATCTACTTCACTTTGTAATACGTCTAAATCTGTTACACCATCTTTATGATTAATTTCAACAACTTCAAGATGTTGACCTTTTGCATACGTTTCAAGTACTGCTCTTGATTCTGGATGAACTGCACTAGATACAAGAATTTTCTTTTTACGAGTATGGCCAGCTGCTAGCATCGCCGCTTCAGCTAAAGCTGTACCTCCGTCGTACATAGAAGAGTTTGCTACATCCATTCCTGTTAATTCACAAATCATTGTTTGGAATTCAAAGATTGCTTGTAATTCCCCTTGTGAAATTTCTGGTTGGTATGGCGTGTAAGCTGTATAAAATTCTGAGCGAGAGATAACGTGATCTACAATTACTGGAGCGTAATGATCATATACGCCTGCTCCTAAGAAAGAAGCGTACTCTTTTAAGTTAGCATTTTTACTAGCCATTTGAGTTAACTCTTTTAAAAGCTCTGGCTCTGATTTTGCTTCTTTAATTTTTAAATCCCCTTTAAAACGAACACTCTCTGGAATATCAGAGAATAACTCATCGATCGTTTGAACGCCGATCGTTTGTAACATTTCTTTTTTGTCTTCTTCTGTCATTGGAAGATAACGATGCAACATGAAATCTACCCCTCTCCCCGTTACTTTGAACGTTTATAAAATGGTGTTGGAACAACTACTGCTTTGACGCGTTTATTACGAATTTCAATTTCTACTTCTGTATCAACTGCTGCGTATTTTACATCAATTAGTGCTAAACCAATGCTTTTCTTTAACGTTGGAGATTGTGTACCACTCGTTACTTCCCCGATTTTTTCTTCTCCAATAAATACAGGGTAATGTGTACGAGGAATTCCACGTTCGATTACTTCGATGCCAACTAACTTACGAGGCGCACCGTTTTCTTTTTGCTCTTTTAACGTTTCTTTTCCAAAGAAGTCTGCTTCTTTATTTGGTTTTACCGCAAAGCCAATGCCAGCTTCAATCGGTGTAATATCTTTTGATAATTCTTGACCATAAAGTGGTAATGTTGCTTCGAAGCGAAGTGTATCACGAGCACCTAAACCACATGCTTTTAAGCCTTCTTCTGCTCCAACTTCAAGAAGTTTCTCCCAAAGTTTTGCAGCATCTTCACTCTTACAGTAAATTTCAAATCCATCTTCACCTGTGTAACCTGTACGAGATACTAGTGCTGGAATTCCATCTACAAGAATATCGTTTTTAAATTTAAAGAACTTAATTTCTTTCAAATCTTCTGACACAACTTTTTGTAAAATGCCTTCTGCTTTTGGACCTTGAATTGCAAGCTGTGCAACTTCACTAGAAACATTGACTACTGTCGCATCGCCAATTACATGGCTAGCTAACCATTCGTAATCTTTCTCGATATTTGATGCATTGATTACTAATAAATAGTCTTCTTCACCACGTTTGTAGATTAATAAATCATCTACTGTACCACCATTTTCGTAGCACATAGCTGTATATTGTGCGCCTCCTACCTTTAAAGTAGAAACGTCATTTGTAACAACACGTTGTAAAAATGCTAAACTATCTACACCTTTTACCTCAACTTCTCCCATATGAGACACATCGAACAAACCTGCAGCCGTACGTACAGCTTCATGTTCTTCTTTAATGCTTGAAAATTGAACTGGTAATTCCCAACCACCGAAGTCGATTGTTTTTCCACCATACTTCGCGTATACATCAAATAACGGTGTACGTTGTAATGTAATCATGCTCTCTCCCCCTTATGCTTTGACAAATCAATAAAAGTTGCTCGCCATATCTAAACATTTTCACTCTGAAAAGATAGGATATACGGAATCTCATTATATTTTTTTATGAAAGCGTAAATAAAAAATCACTTTCTTGGATAAAATACGAAAGATTCCACACATTTCACACCATTATCCTAACATCATTCGCTATATTTCATCAATATTCTAGCATAAAAAATAATTTAGAATTTTTCATTCTTAATCTTATTAAATACAACTTTCAAAATTTAGCCCTTTATCTTTGTCTATTCTTTAACTTTCAGTATGTGTAATAGCGCCTTATTACAAGGCTTATATAATAAATATTTTTCTAATAATTACTTTAGTTTATAGAAGGTGGGAGAGTCGTAATGAATGTCGATATTTCCGTAGATCGAACGTGGCAAAACAATTTTTTAAATAGAATTAACGAAGATGGTCCTTGGACAAATTGGGATTTATATCATTTAGCTTATAAAACAGAAAAATCATTACTTGTTCCTACTTTCGATGGATTACAAGCACCGAAACATTTATCTCATTTCACACCACTTCCGCATCAATTAGAAGTCGCTCAAAATGTCATTGAACAAATGAATGGTAAAGCGATACTAGCAGATGAAGTGGGACTTGGGAAAACGATTGAAGCTGGGCTTATTTTAAAAGAATATATGGTCCGCGGCCTTGTGAAAAAAGTACTTATACTCGTCCCTGCCTCTCTCGTATCACAATGGGCATACGAATTAAATACAAAATTTTTTATTCCAGCTGTAGCCCAAAAGAAAAGCTACTCGTGGGAACAAGCCGATGTGATTGTATCATCAATTGATACTGCAAAACGTTCACCGCATCGCGATATCGTTTTGAACTTAGAATATGACCTTATTATTATCGATGAAGCACATAAACTTAAAAATAATAAAACAAAAAACTATGAATTTGCACAGCGATTAAAAAAGAAATTTTGTTTATTATTAACCGCTACACCTGTTCAAAATAAGATTGATGAAATTTTCAACCTCGTTTCTTTATTAAAGCCAGGACATTTAGGCAATCAATCCAACTTTGAAGAATATTACGCTTCAAAAAATCGTTCAGCCGAATCTGACGAAGATTTAAAAGCTCTTATTAACAAAGTGATGGTCCGAAATCGACGTCATAATACCGGAATTGATTGGCCAAAGAGACATGTACGTACAATTTTTGTTGAGTTTAATGAAGAAGAGCAAGCTTTGTATAATGGTATTGAAAATTGGCGAGGACAAGATGCCTTCACATCTGCCTTCTCATCGTTAACTTTAAAACGGGAAGCGTGTAGTAGTCGTGAAGCTGTTTACTATTCATTAAAAAAACATGTGGAAAAAAGGCAGAAAGAAAATGAGCATTACATAAAAGACCCGCATATTGATGTGCTAATGGACAAAATTAATCATATTCCTTTCAACTCAAAAGCGAATAAAGCACTAGAGCTTATAAAAGAAATTGACGATAAAGTCATTATCTTCACTGAATATAGAGCTTCACAAATGTATTTACAATGGTTTTTACAACAACACGGTATTTCTTCCGTTCCATTCCGCGGCGGGTTTAAACGTGGGAAGAAAGATTGGATGAAGGAGCTTTTCCAAAACCACGCACAAGTATTAATTGCAACGGAAGCTGGTGGTGAAGGGATTAACTTACAGTTTTGTAGCCATATGATCAATTATGACTTACCGTGGAATCCAATGCGTCTTGAACAAAGAATCGGACGTATTCACCGTCTTGGTCAAAAAAATGATGTTCATATTTATAACTTAGCTACAAAACATACTGTTGAAGAACATATTTTGAAACTGTTATATGAAAAAATCAATTTGTTTGAGCGTGTTATCGGTGAACTTGATGAAATTTTAACGAGAATTAATATGAAAAACATCGACGCACATATTCAAGAAATATTTGCGCAATCAAAAAGCGAAGGAGAAATCCGAATTAAGATGGAAAACTTAACATCTATTATTGACTTCGCGAAACGAAATGAAGCTGAGGTGCAAGGCTATGCAGCAACATGAAATTCATAATTACTTATACAATTTTTTTGAGGCGAATAACTGCGAAATTTTAAAACGCTCCCCACATCTATTAGATGTGCAGTTAACAATTGAGATGGATAAATTATTAATGAACCGTCCTTTTTATTGGCACTATCTTGAGAAAACAGGAGGCGTACCGAATCCGATGCGCCTTACTCTTCTTACAAATCCAGAAAGTGAAGAAAGCGATGGTGAGCTTATTCACTACGGTTCACCACGTCTTCATCAAATTTTCCAAACGACAAAAGAATTAGGCTCTTACATACGTTTATATGAGGAAGTACGGCATAGCGGGGCAACGCATACACCACTCCATCCTTGGCTCGGTGTAAATATTAAAGTTTCCTATCAATGTGATCGAAAAAAAGACATTCTTCACTCTATTGGTATTCATCTCATTTCTGGCACAATGATTGCAAACTTTCATGAAACATTAGCTAAAATTAAACTTACACCGAAAATACCTGACTTTTGTTTTACGCTCTCGCCTATCATTAAACCGCAAAGCGGTTTACAACGTATAGAGGATACTTTAAAGAATATAATTGCAGAAGATGACCATACGTGGGCGAAAGAAGCAAGAGTGCGCTGGAATCACGATTTAGACCTTTTAAATCGTTTTTATGAAGAAAGTGATGAACTTCCTGAAAGCTATGAAATTGAAAAACAAGCCTTGCAAGAACAATATGAACCCCGCATTACAGTGCAAATTATTAACGGCGGACTCTTTTATGTGACCGCGAATCATTTTCTTTCTTAAAAAGCCCCTTCTGTTTTAGAAGGAGCTTTATTTTGAGTTACTCTCTATCTTCATTACGCTCTTGTTGTTTTTGCTTTGCCATACGTTTTTGATACGCACGATCCTTTGCACTCACATGATTTGCATCAGTTGGAAGATTTTCTTTTGAACGGCCAATTCCATTGCTCATCTTTTCACCCCTTTTTATATTTTTCAAAATACCCCCTTATTTTCAGCAAGAGATACAATCCTTATACAAAAAAATAAGAGCAGCCATTGGCTACTCTTACTCACTCACGTATTTTTGAAACATATCATGGATGCCTTTATTTACTAGGTTCGAGATCTGCTCGTCAGATTTATTCGGATAACGATCACGCAATCTGATAGATGCCTTCACCATTAAATTTTCTAATACAGAACGGCCACCTTCTCCATAAATAATTTCAGCATACTTAACAAGCCTTCCATCCTCTACTGTTGCTGGATTATGATTGAAGAAAAATTTACTCATTGTCTCCACCTCTCTATTTTGATAACGTTTACATTTATATAGATTATTTATGTTATTTATTTCACAATATTGTATGCATGTATATTTAATTAGTTTCATTATAAAGCAACATATCGATAGTAAATATGTGATTTTCCGTCCATTTTGTGAACAAACCAAAAAATGAAAGCGTTTCCTTTATTATATACTAAAAAAACTTACTACGCTAGGGGCAATTTTTTAAATCTACTAATCCCTCAAAAAGTAATATATTTTTTCTTTTCCCATTAAACCTTATACAATTTTCAGAAATTATATTATAAAATATATGTATGACTTAAGGAGGATTTATATGAATCAAAATAAAAAAGCTATATTAGATCTTGTCTTTTATCTCGTAATCCCATTCCTCATTTGGAAATTTGCAAAACCTTATATCGATCCTTATTACGCGATGTTACTTTCCTCTGTTCCAGGGATTATTTATACACTGTATACCTTTAAAAAAGAAAAACAGTTTAACGTAACAGGGTTCTTTATTTTAATTACACTCATTTCTAATACAACAGTAGACCTATTATCTGGATCAGCTGAACGAATGTTGTGGAACGATGCGTATTATCACATCGTACTCGGTATTATCGTCATATGTACAATTTTTATAAAAAAACCACTTATGTTATATTTCGCAGCAGATATTGCCGCATTGCAAGGCCATGACCGTGATAAAAGTCGTGAACTGTATCGTGATAGTCGTATTTATCCAGCACTACAATACTTAACGCTATTTTTCGGCCTACAATTCATATTAAAAAGCTTCTTAAAAATTTATTTTATCTCTGTTTTCGGTGTAGATGGCTATGGTGAAATGAGAGCAATTATGACCGCTGTTGGGTGGGGCATTTCCATTTGTATCGGAATTGGATTTGTTTGGGTAAACAATAAAATACATGCTGTTACAGAAGAAAAAGAATCTGTACAGTAAATGAAAACCCCCTAGTAGCATCATACTACTAGGGGATTTTCATTTTGCTACACATATTACGCAATCGTTAACTTGATTTTTTTCTTTTATCTTTTACGTTTCGATAAAACAAAGCAGCACTAAGCGGCATAACACCAAACCACTTATTCATAAATGGTTCTTTTTCAGCACGGCGTTGTTCTTTCTTTTGTTTACGATCTTCTTTTGGAGCATCCATATACGACACAAACTGCTGTGTCACAAAGCGAACATAATCATTAGTAGACATATTATCATCACCTCTACTTGATTAGTATATCCACTTTTTTATCCATTAATCTTTTCTTTTAATTCATTCATGATTTGTTTTACAGACTTATTCGTCGTATCGATATGAATATGAGCCTCTTCATAATAAGCTCGGCGCGATTCAAATTTTGCCACAAATGCCTCTATATCTTTCTTCTGAAATAGTGGACGCGTCGTATCTTCACGGAGTCTTTCTGCAATTACATGTGGATCACAATATAAATACACGACAGTTCCATTTTCCTTCATCCACTTTCGGTTTTCCTCTCGCTCAATGATTCCACCACCAGTTGTAATAATTACATTACAACTCGGTAGTGAACGTAACATTTCACTTTCATATTCCCGAAAAGCCATTTCGCCTTCTTCAGCAAAAATATTACGAATCGCCTTCTCCTGCTTCTCTTCAATTTTTTGGTCTGTATCGACAACCTCCATATGAAGTTCTTTACTTAACGCTTTTCCAATTGTTGTTTTCCCAGCTCCCATATAACCGGTTATGTATATAGATTTCATGTTCGTTCCTCTCAATCATTCGTTATTATTTGTTATTATAACGAATGATTACATTATTTAATAAAAAAACGTTTTGTTCTCCTTGTACAATGAAGAACAAAACGTCACATACATGTCTTTACTTATAAACGCCTCTTCTCACCCACTGCGTTGCAATCCATTTCTCACCTTTCGTTACAGGTGCCCCTCCATGTAACGTAAGCTCATTTAATGATTGGTCTTGATAAAAATACTCAAAGTAAACTGCCATTCCCTTTCTAGGGTGCACAGAAAGATTTAATTTCGGAAAGAACGTTTCTCCGCCTTCTTCTACATCATTTAAGTACATGATAAGCGTACTAATACGATTATTAGCAGCTGATCTACTATGTTCCGCAAAATAATCATAGTGCGCTTTATATTGTTGATCCACTTCATAATTTAAAATGTGTAATCCCTCTCCATGCGACGCAGGAACATTCATGATAGATGAAATTCGTTTTTCAATCTTCGTAGTAAGTTCATTATCGTCTAAAAATGCACCCTTACTCGTTCGAATATCATTTACATCACGTGATGAACCAACTTTAGAACGTGCTAACTTACTTTTAGACAATTCAATCAATTCATCACATTCTTCATTGCTTAATACATTTCCTAGCACGACAATGAGAGGTTCTTCGAATTTTGAAATAATTTGTATTTCTCTATCTTCCGTCATAATTGCATTTCCTTTATGATCAAAAATAGTTTGTTCCTTATTTTCACCTATTTGATTGTTATTTGTCATTTCCCTATTCTCCCTAAAAAAATATGTTTGGATAGCTTGAATATATCATATTCTTTCTACCTTTCTCTTTTTTGAGAAAATTTAAACTTTCAACTGTTTTAAAATGAGAAATTATGGTTTTTGTTCACACATTCAACATACTATCCTTCTATCCAATCGAATATTTTTCCATCCTTTTTTCTATACCGAAAGCTTACTTTATAAAAAATTTCCTGTTTAATTTTGCACTGCAACGAAACGAGAATATCATCGTTTTCAAAGACGTAATTTCCACTTGCTTCGCCCTTTTCATATTGAAAGAAAAAAGTATCTTCCTTTTCTTTTTGCTGTAAGTCTTTTTTTATATTTGTAATTGATCGATTTAGTAATTCTTCCAGTACAAACTTTTGCTCTATTTCAATATAAAATTTTTTATCTATAAGCAACATATTCGTTTCGTATACAAAGAACGAAGTTAATAATACAAGAAAAATGATTGTTCCTGGCATCGTAAATCCATCTTGTTTTCTCATATATTTATTTCCATTTCGCTATACCTGACAGCTACACCTTCATATATTTTCCCACTCATATCTTTCACATTTATAAAGAGCAAATGAGGTGTTACTTCGTACGAAACCATTTCAACATTTTGTAATATAACTTCTCTTCCGCGCATATTCACTTTTCTTATAAGATGGTTATTCAATTTTTCATATGTCACTTCATCTCCAGTACGAAGACGTAAGCGCAAAAGATTATCTTTATTTTCAGGGACTATTTTTTCTACAAATGATACTTCACGAAATTCTAATTGTACTTGTCCTAAAAACACATCCCATTCCCAATTATTTAATCCTTTCGATTGTTTATTTTCTATTCCAATAAAGTTTAAACGTGGCAAGAGTAAAAAGAACAGTGATAACAGAAAAAGACATACAATCATTTCTATTAATGTAAACCCAACTTCTAATTTATTTTTTCTCCTGCATAAAAGCATTGTTCCATCATTCTTCCTTTCACATCTTTCCACATAGCACAAACTTCATTTCCTCCCCAATATGTGTAATATACA
Source organism: Bolla brennus (assembly GCA_018250355.1). Classification (NCBI taxonomy): domain Eukaryota; kingdom Metazoa; phylum Arthropoda; class Insecta; order Lepidoptera; family Hesperiidae; genus Bolla; species Bolla brennus. The sequence continues at coordinate 108,957 of DWRB01000005.1, read as the reverse complement.
TTTCCGTTTACGACTTTTTCTTGCGGTCGTTTCGCCCCATTCTCATACATATATAAAGCTGCTTCCCTTTTTAATAATACAAATGCTTTATAACGAATTTGTATGTTTTTTCGTTCTTGCATAACCAATACTGTTTGCGGAAGTAGTAAAGATACTGCCATCATTACTATACTTAATGCTACAAGCATCTCAGCCATCACTGACCCTTTTTGACATTTCACGATACGTAAATCTCCCTCTCCCAAGCTGAAATACAATCTCATATTTATAACTTCGATACGAAAGTAAAATAGTGCCACCTCTATTAATATTTCCACTCGAATTATATGTCATCGGATTTGGAAAAGTATTCAAATCAATTTGTATATCACTATCATATTCTCTTTTAATGATAGTAAGATTCTCACTTAGCTCCCCTATATAATACGTATGTCTATCTTTATACCATCGTAATGTATAGTGTTTTTGACGGTTTATCGCTAATTGTTGCATATACAAAATATCGTTTGAAAACTGTCTTAAAAATTGTTCCACTTTTTGTTTTTCATGTAATGAATGTACGTTAAAATACGTGACCATACTTAGTACAGAAATTGCCAATAGAACGAGTAGCATTTCTAAAAGCGTAAAACCTTTTTGTTTCACAGTTTCCCAGTTGTTACTGTGCCATCATTTGAAATATGAATGGATTCACCATTCGGACACTCATCAGCTGTAATATATTTTTCATCCCTTAGCTCTTTTAGCGAGGGAATTTTATTATGTTGTAAATGGTATGCTTGTATTTGCGCTTCTATAGATTTCACATAGGCTTTACATCCTTTTCCTTCGACAGATGAACGCTGTGTAACTACATTCGGAATAATTAACAGTAATAATACAGTTATGACGACCATAACTAATAACATTTCTAAAAGGGTAAACCCTTCTTCATTCTGCATGTAAATGCCTCCTAAATAGAATTCATCATTTGAAACATTGGCATAATCATCGCTAAATACATAAGAACGACTATTCCTCCAATACACGTAAATAAAATTGGTTGAATGATCACTAACATACGTTTAACTTTTTGCTCCATTTTTTCCATAATAAGATCGCTATAGTCACCTAATTCAATCGCCAAATTACCGTTTGCTTGTCCATGCGTAATAATATAAGAAAGTTCTTCCTCATAATATCCGCTTTTAGCAATAATAGTTTGCAACGGTTCTCCCGCAATTAATTGACGTTCAATTCGGCCCGCTTCATATTGAAAAAACGGATGATAATTTTGCTCCATCATTATTGTTAGAGCCTCAAGTACTGATAGTCCGCCGTGTAATAAACCGCTCAATTGAGTGGCGAAATAATGTGAATGCTTTAAAATAAGAAATGTTTTTACGAGGGGGATACGAAGCTTAATTTTTACCTGCTTCATATGCGGGAGTTTCTGAAAGTAAAATATATATACACTACAGCCAATCATAACGATTAAAATGGTGCTAAAAATAAGATAGGGTAGTAGCTTAATTGCACTTAATATTTGTTCTGTAAATAACGGTGCTGTAGAACCAAACGAACTATATACCATGTCAACCTGTGGTAATAAAATGCGATTAAAAATCAAAATCATGATTAGTAAAAAGAGCGCCAAAAACATAGGATACTGCATTATTTTCATCATATCTTTCCTATATTTATCCTTTTTATAAAGAAGTGCGCTCCCTTGTTGCAATGCAAAAGAAATATCACCATGTTTCTCGGCATAAAATAAATAACTTAACATCTCCTGATGAAACTTTAATTGATGAAAAGAATCGTGTAGACTTTTTCCATCTTTTAATCCATCAATCATGCGCTGCAATTGTACTTTCTTTTCTAAAGGTAATTGAAACCGTAAAAATTCTAATGCCTGCAAAAGGGAGTATCCTTTTTCTAATAGTTCTCCCAATCGTTTCAGCAATACGACTTGATCACTTAAACTCCATATCTCCTTAAACATAAACATCCTCTTCTAAAAATCCTAAAGCGTATCCTTTTCGTATCAAAGATTCTAATGTTTCATGCTTGTATGTGACACATTCCCCGTTTGCTTCTTTAATCGCTTGTTTTAACTCATATCCATATAACAACTCATAAATACTCGCTTGTCTTACCTCCCTCATTGATTTACATAAAATTGAGCACTTTCTTTGGCAAAACGGACACTTCAATTCGACAAGTCGCTGTGCAGCTATAGCCAATAAAGATTGTTCAATCTCTTGCCTCGTTATACCGAAATCCATAAACCTGAGTATCGCTCCTTTCGCGTCACTAGTATGCAGTGTCGTCATTACTAAATGTCCGGTCAAACTTGCTCTTATAGCGATTTTCGCTGTTTCTTCATCACGAATTTCACCGACTAAAATAATATCTGGATCATGACGTAAAATGGCCTTTAATCCCGCCTCATATGTGATACCTGCTTTTTCATTTATTTGAATTTGTAATACATCGTCATTTCTTTTTTCAACTGGATCTTCAAGTGTAACGATGCGACGTGTTTTCTTTTTTCTAATTACCTCTAATAATGCATACATTGTTGTTGTCTTCCCCGAACCAGTCGGTCCAGTAAATACGAGTAACCCATGTGAATAGTGTAAAAAAGCGAGTAGTTTTTTCGCTGTACTTGGAAATAAAGAAAGATGAGATAACGGCTGAATAGATGCTTGTAAATGAAGACGAATAACGAGACTTTCTTTGTATACGGTTGGAAGCGTGGAAAGGCGTAAATACACTTCTTGTCCATCCATTTGTAAATACAGTGAACCATTTTGTGGCTTCCGTCTCTCCCCTATATCCATGGATGCTAAAAATTTAAAGTGTGAAACAAGTTTTCCTCCAAATTCCTTTTCGATATAGTGTTTCGTCATTAAATCTTTTCCTATACGCAGTTGAACCGCTACATCCTTCTTCCGGGGCACAATATGTAAATCCGAAGCTTGTACCCTGCACGCCTCTTTCAAAATCGTATTCGCAAAAATTTCAATTCCATTCATCATTTTTTCCCTCCCCACTATGTATATAGCATGAACAAACAGATAAGAAAAATCGGCATTTTTGTATTTTCACTAGAGGAAAAAGGAAAAATATGTTTGTGAAATTATGAACAATTTCCGAATTATTGTCTGAAATTACCTATATGGAAGTTTATCTGTATTATAATGTTATTATCTTGGATAAAGTGATAAAGGTGGAGATCCTCATGGAACAAGCTTTAAAAATTACAGGCGTATTATCTGACCCAACTCGTTATTACATTTATAAATATATTTCTCAAAAACATAGTTACGTAACTGTACAAGAAATTGCAGATGAGTTTGACATTCATCCAAACGTAGCACGTTTACATTTATCTAAATTAGAAGATGTTCATATGCTGAAATCGGAAACGAAAAAGACTGGAAAAGGCGGAAGACCAAGCAGATTATATGTATTATCTGAAGATGTGATTCAATTACAATTTCCATTCCGCGATTATCAATTGTTAGCAAGAATAGCATTTAATTCTTTACTTAGCCTTGGCGCCGCTGGTGAAAAAGCGCTATACGAAACAGGAAAACAATTCGGGGCCGAGTTAATGCAACAACATATGCAGCGTTTACATGTGAATGAAGATGCTTTAACAGTAGAGCAAAAAGTCCAAATTGCAAAAGAAGCTTTCTCAACAGCTGGTTTATCACCTGCATTTGAATTAAGTGCAGATGGAACGAAAATTTTCTACGATGTACACAATTGTCCATTTAAAGAGGTTGCTGTTCATCACCCAACTGAAATTTGTAATATGCACGGAGATATGATGAAAGGGATTTTTGAAATCCTATTCCCTAACACGGAATTAACACGAAATGATAGTCTACTAGATGGATGTAAATCTTGTAATTACAAACTAACAATTTAATTTTCTCATATAAAAAGAAGCCAATTATAATTGGCTTCTTTTTATATGAACGAATATTTACAATAGTAAGAAAAATAAACTATAATGAGGTGAGGTTTACTTTTTTTAGAAAAGGAGGGAGATGGCATGGAGCGCATGTTTCGCGTTCTCGGCTTTTGGACTGGAATTTTCTCGGTTATGTTTTACGTAGGGGATATGCATTCGACCGCACTACTATTTTTAGGACAAACAGGTTTCTTCGTACTTTTAAGCTATTTAAATTTAACAGAGCGTATGTATATATACGTATTCGGGGCATATTTAACTGTTTTCTTCATAGGATTTACATACTACACGACGTTTTTGCTTGTCCCTGGAGCTGGGCATTAGAAGATGGCATTTTGCCATCTTTTTTTAATTCCGCAATTTCCTAGTTGACTTATAGGTTTTATTACCTTATATTCTATATAACAGATTGGAATTAGGGGGAATCAACATGAATACACTGCTTGTCGGAATTAACGTTGCAGTCATGCTCATCTTAGTTGGCGTATTATATTATATGCAACGTAAGCATGTATCTTTTAATAAACGTGTATTTACTGCTTTAGGAGTCGGAATTATATTCGGTCTTATATTACAATTTATTTATGAGCCAACTTCTAAAGTAATTATTGAATCAAATACTTGGTTTGGCTTAATCGGTAGCGGTTATGTGAAATTACTTCAAATGATCGTTATGCCACTTATTTTAGTATCTATTATTTCAGCCTTTACAAAATTACAGTTAACAAAAAATCTTGGTAAAATTAGTGGTCTTATTATCGGAATTTTAATTCTTACTACAGGAATCGCTGCAGCTGTCGGTATCGCTGCAAGTGCAGGATTTGATGTATCAGCAACAGGCTTACAACAAGGTGATGCAGAGTCTGCTCGTCTGAAGCTAGTTGAAGAAAGATTTACTTCTATTGAAAAAACAACAATTCCAGATAAATTATTAGAGCTGTTACCTACAAATCCGTTTCTTGATTTAACAGGTGCTCGTCCAACATCAACAATTTCTGTTGTAATATTTGCAGCCTTTATCGGTATCGCCTTTATAGGGGTAAAACGAAAATATCCAGAACAAGCAGAACTATTTAAGAAAATGCTAGATGCTGTATATGCAATTGTAATGCGTATGGTAACATTAATTTTACGTCTTACTCCATACGGCGTATTAGCTCTTATGGCAAAAACAGTTGCTGGTAGCGATATAAATGCTATTTTAAAACTTGGTAACTTCGTGTTAGCGTCTTACGTGGCACTTATCGTAATGTTCGTTATCCACTTATTATTAATTGCTCTATCTGGTTTAAATCCAATTCAATATTTAAAAAAGGTGTTCCCTGTATTAACATTTGCATTCACATCTCGCTCTAGTGCTGGTGCAATGCCATTAAATATTGAAGCGCAAAAAGAAAAGCTTGGTATTTCCGAAGGGATTGCAAACTTTGCAGCATCATTCGGAGTATCCATCGGACAAAACGGTTGCGCAGGTATTTATCCAGCAATGCTTGCAATGATGGTCGCTCCAACTGTAGGAATCGATCCATTACAACCACAATTTATTTTAACTTTAATCGCTGTCGTTGCTATTAGCTCATTCGGTGTTGCCGGTGTTGGTGGCGGTGCAACATTCACAGCGTTAATCGTACTATCTACAATGAACTTACCAATCGGTATTGTCGCTCTTGTTATCTCAGTTGAACCATTAATCGATATGGGTCGTACAGCTCTTAACGTAAGTGGTTCTATGACAGCAGGTCTTATTTCTAGTAAATGGCTTGGTGAATTAGATCAAGATACGTACAATCAAGATGATACAAAAACTGGTGAAATTGCTTCATAATAAAAAGGACGCTAACAAAAACTGTTAGCGTCCTTTTTTAGTTCTTTTCATCTTCCTCTTTGTCTTTTATACATAAGGCATAACATATTGTCTCAAATACTATGTAAAATCTCGTTCTTTATACTTCATTTCTGTCTCCTTACAAATAGAAAAAGAGAATACAATAACATATTCTCTTTTCTCAAATATATTTCATTATCTCACAGCCCGTCCTTCTTACAAATAACCATTTTGTTCGCACCATTTATGAAATTGTCCTACGTCTACCCCAACTAACACGATATCCTTTAGCTCTACATCAATGATTTGTTCTCCAATTACAATAGCAAACTGCGATTCTAATTTTGTCTCGCTGTTCTTTACAATTCCAATTCGGTTCCGATGCGGTCCATCTTTTATATATGCTTTTTGTCCTACAATATCAAAGTTCAAGTCTCTCACCTCTTTTATTGCGCTTAAATTTGAAATACGAACTAAAATTCGGAAAATTCCCTTTCCTTGCACTATTTCTCTATATATATGACGAAACAATAAAAGAGTCCTCCCTTCTTTACAATTATTTTTTCTTTGTTTCATTTTTGTGATTGAAACGTAAAGTTTATAATAAAATACACTTGGAAGCGCTTTCTATGTAATTTTTTATGTTATAATATATAAGTAGAACTTCGCAAAGAGGGTTAAAAAAAATGAATACAAAAATGATTAAAAAAGTAATTGACGCATTAAAAGTATATGGCTTTCAGAATGTATCATTCTGTGACAAAACGAAACAATTTTTATTTCATAACGAAATGGATATTATGAGCGGCTATGCAGAAATAACATATAGTAGTCAATTTGAAAAATTCAACGTACAAATTCATCCGATTGAAACACATCACCAAGCAGAGTTACAAGAGGTTGAAAGACATATACAAGCCTGTATAAGAAAAGTGGAATATTTAAACGCACTTCTTAGCGGGCAAACAAAACTAGATGACAAAATTATTATAATGTAAAAAAAGAACGTGAGGATATCACGTTCTTTTTTTACATTATACGTTCATCTTTTCCTTCAGTTGTAATCCTGTAATGGATTCTAATACATCCATTGCTTCTCCAAATGTCATATCAAAAATCGTCTTATCCTCTATGTATGGAAATTGTCTAAAGCGCTTTTCTAACATTTTCACGGCGTCCGACGTAAAGTGTACACTATCAATGCCAAATTCTGTTTCAAGAAGAACGATCCAATCTAACACATGAAAACCTAATCCATTTACGAATGAAATAAGTTTTTCTTCTGGCTGTGAAGATAAGAATACGTGTCGTTCCATCTCATCGAAAAGTTCTTCCCCTAAAACTTCTGCTAATTCATCATCATGTTCGCGTTCAATGATTTCTTCATAACCATAATCATCAACAAGCTCTTCTACTTCTTCACTATCCTCACAAAGCAATTGACTAAGAACGGCCTCTTTCTTAAATTCACTATTTTGTACGACTTCTAAAAAGCTCGTTTCCCATCCATTTTCTAATTTCATATTAAGTACTCCTTTATATATGTTTCTTATCATCACTGTACCCAAAAGATCACTTTTATAACCTTTTAGGTCGTTACTATTATTTCACATGGTTCATAACATGAGATGCAAATCCAGTTACATCTCCTTCAAAAATATTTATTTCTGGCAAATGATAGAACGTTGTTTGAAGCGGGTTTCTTTCATGATATACATATATCTTTTTCTCTAGCGCAATCGCCATTCCAAACTCTGTATGGCTCCCGTTTCCGCCATCTAATATAAGTAAAAAGACATCCGCTTCTTTAATAGCATTCTTTTCTGCCTGACCAATTTCTCTTAATTGATCTTGATTCACTGCTCTTTCGTTTTTAGTCCAATCATATGTATGGTGCCATCCTGCATGTTTCAGTTCATTTGCTATAGAACGTACAAGATGTTTATTTTGGAATCCTGAGGCGACATAAAAATTCATTTATATACACTCCTTCATTATGTACGGGAAACTCCTTTTAGCGTTACTTGCTATAAATATAATAAAGAATGACTTCAAAAAAAAATCCCCATCTTTAAAACTTATTTGCGTTTAAATGATGGGATTCTTCATGCTCTTCTTTTATTTTCTTCTTTTTATAACTTTCATCAGCTAACATTTCTAGTTCAGCTGTGATTTCTGATTTTTCAAGCTCTCTTTCTTGCGAAAATTTCCTTGAAATATAAACAATAACACTACCAACGTACAACACAAAGCATATAATAAGTGCAGTATTTTCATAGAGACTTAGCTCCAACACAGTCACTCCTAATCCATTCGTATTTTCACGCTTCATTAATTGGAATTTCCCTACTAATCCATTTGCTATTGTAACATAAAAATATCAATCCTTGGAATCTTTCATCCTATTAAAAAAGACATGATTGTTTCATCATGCCTCTGAAATATGTTGAATGATTGTTTGAATTGCTTCTTTTCCATTATATTTTTTTAGAGCTGTTTTATACATCTCATTATTTTGATTTAATTCTTCGACATGCTTTATAAGAGATTTCACAGTCACATCTTCTTCATACAATACAGAAGCATATCCTTGTCTTTCAAAAGACTCTGCATTTAGTATTTGATCTCCACGGCTTGCAAATTTTGATAGCGGAATTAAAACCATCGGCTTTTGCAATGTTAAAAACTCAAAAATAGCATTAGAGCCCGCACGTGAAATAACAAAATCTGTTATCGCTAATATGTCTGGCAGTTCTCCATGTATATATTCAAATTGTCTATATCCTTCTTTATTTTGTAAGCTTTCATCAAGATTACCTTTTCCGCAAAGATGAACAATTTGATACTTTTTCAGAAGTTCTGGTAACGCTTCTCGAACCGTTTCATTAATTTTCTTTGCGCCCAAACTTCCTCCCATAATTGTAATAACTGGCTTTTTACGTGAAAAACCTAGAAACGCTAAACCTTTTTCACGATTTCCCTTTAGCACTTCTTCACGTACAGGAGATCCTGTATAAATTACTTTTTCTTTCGGTAAATGTTTCGCAGCTTCTTCAAATGTAACAAATATTTTCGAAGCAAAACGGAGCGCAATTTTGTTTGCTAGTCCTGGCGTCATATCAGATTCATGTAATAAAACAGGGACTTTATTTAGCCATCCTCCAATTACGACTGGTACAGATACGAAACCACCTTTTGAAAAAATCACATCCGGTTTTAGTTTTCGAATCCTTACATACGCATCCATAACACCCTTCATTACAAGAAAAGGATCTTTTATATTTTTTAAATCAAAATAACGACGTAGCTTTCCACTTGAAATACTATAGTAGGGAATGCCTTCCTGTTCTATAATCGTTTTCTCAATCCCTTGATGAGAACCAATATACGAGATATCCCAATTCTGTTCTTGTAAATGTGGAATGATGGCTAAATTAGGTGTTACATGCCCTGCCGAACCACCACCTGTAAAGACTATTTTTTTCATACGTCTCCCCCTTCTACACTATAATACACTAAAGTATCTTGCTTCAGGGTGAGAAAATACCATAGCCGTCACAGATGCTTCTGGCTCCATCATAAATCCTTCTGTTAATGAAATACCTATTTCTTCTGGATGAATAAGGCTAAATAACTTTTCTTGATCTGCAAGTTCTGGACATGCCGGATAACCGAAGGACACACGTATCCCTCTATATTTCGTACGGAAACGTTCTTCCATCGTCAGTTCAGGTGAGTCCGGAATGCCCCAGCGATCACGAATGAGCATATGTGTTTTTTCAGCAAGACCTTCTGCTAGTTCAAGCGCTAACGATTGGATCGCATGGCTGCGTAAATAATCCCCCTTCGCCTTCCACTCTTCAGCAATGTCCCGAACGCCTTCCCCAACCGTAACAGATAGGAAAGCAACATAGTCCACCTCATCTCCAACTGGTCGTAAATAATCACCTAAAGTACGATATGGTTCTTTTCCTTGTCTTGGGAATGTGAAACGCTCTATAACACGTGTATGATCTTCTGGATCATATATTAAAATGTTTTGTCCGTCACTTTGCGCTGGGAAAAATTGATACACCGCTTTCGGTTTTAACCAAGATTGTCCTTCCTGCAATAATTCGTCTATTAAATCATTTAATTCGTGCGCTTTCTTATCTCCCTCTCGCAATAGCTTCTTCACATTTCCTTTTAATCCAAGGTGATGTCCAAGTAGCATTTGTCTATTTAAAAATGGAGCGAGATGAAGGGCTGGAATATCACGTAATACAATTCGCTTTGTTGAATCAGGTATCATAACCTCAGCCTTCGGTAACGGTTCAATTACTGCTGGAATTTCTACTTTCTTCTCCTCTTTTTTTACGATATGAAGATGACGCTCTTTTTTATCTTGTTTCATCTTCTCGCGCTCTTCTTCTTTTTGAAGCTTATTAATAATATCAAGCCCGGTCATCGCATCACTCGCATAGCATACGAGCCCTGTATATGATGGGGAAATACGATTATCTGTAAACTTTCTCGTTAACGCTGCCCCGCCTACAACGATTGGAATATCAATATTTGCCGCTTTTAAATCTTCAGCAGTCGTTACCATTTGTTGCGCTGATTTTACTAATAAACCAGAAAGGCCAATAATGTCAGGCTTCTTTTCTTGTACTTCTTGTACAATTCGATCCGAGCGAACATTGATCCCTAAATTAATAATCTCATATCCGTTATTCGATAAAATAATTTCAACGAGGTTTTTCCCAATATCATGTACGTCACCTTTAACAGTTGCTAATAATACTTTCCCTTTTTTCGCACTCTCGCTAGATTCCATATAGGGCTCTAAATAGCTTACGGCAGCTTTCATACTTTCAGCACTTTGCAATACTTCGGCAACGATAAGCTCATTATTATTAAATAATCGTCCCACCTCATCCATTCCTGTCATAAGTGGGCCATTAATAATATCCAAAGGTTTTCTTCCTTCTGTAAGTGCGAGGCTTAAATCTTCTTGTAGCCCTTGTTTCGTACCTTCTACAATATAATTTGCCAGCCTTTCATCAAGAGTTAATGTTTGTTGGATAACGACATCTTTCTTTTTTGCCGCGCGATAGAAATTTGTAAATTCTTCTAACGTCTCTTGCGTCGTTTCAAAAAGTAATGCATCTGCAAGACGTTTTTCTTCCTCTGGAATTGACGCATACCGTTCTAATTTTTCCGTATTCACAATCGCATAATCTAATCCTGCTTTCGTTGAATTATATAAAAAGACGGAATTTAATACTTCGCGGCCAGCTGGTGGTAAACCAAATGATATGTTACTTACACCTAAAATCGTTAAACACTCTGGTAATGCTTCTTTAATAAGGCGAATTCCTTCTATCGTCGCCGCCGCTGAACCAATATATTCTTCATCACCTGTCCCTACTGGAAATACAAGTGCATCAAAAATAATATCTGACGGGCGTATACCATATTTCGTCGTCAATAACTCATAACTTCTTTTCGCAATTTCGAGTTTTCGTTCTGCACTAACCGCCATACCATCTTCATCAATTGTTCCTACAACAATAGCAGCACCATATTTCCGAAGAAGCGGTGTCACTTTTTTAAATCTTTCTTCTCCATCTTCTAAATTAATTGAATTAATAACAGCTTTTCCTTGAATATAAGTAAGAGCTCGCTCCATCACATTTTCATCTGTTGAATCAATCATAATTGGTACTTTTAACACTTTCGTAACTTCTGCCAAGAAGTTTTCCATATCTTCTATTTCATCGCGATCAGGATCTGCCATACAAATATCAATAATATGAGCATTTTTCTTCACTTGCGCTCTTGCGACTTCAGCAGCCTCTTCAAATTTCCCTTCTGCTACTAATCGTTTAAATTTACGTGACCCAATAACGTTTGTTCTTTCACCAACAAATAACGGTCTCATAGAATCATCATATTGCAGTGCCTCTAATCCACTAACCCCGTGTCCATCTCTTTCGTGGTGTTCACGCGGATTAAGAGACGCTAACGCGGATTTCATTGCTTTTATATGTTCTGGTGTTGTACCACAACAACCACCGATAATATTAACCCATCCTTCTTCAGCAAATCGCTTCACTTTTTCAGCGAGAGAAGATGGAGATTCATGATAATGTCCATCTTCATCAGGAAGACCTGCATTTGGATAACAAGAAATGTAACACTCCGACAAATCAGATAGTGAACGAATATGGTCTCTCATAAACTCTGGACCAGTCGCACAGTTTAATCCAACAGATAGTGGCTTCATATGTTCTATCGATAAGTAAAAAGCCTCAATTGTTTGCCCAGCCAGAGTCGTTCCCATCGGTTCGATCGTTCCCGAAATCATAATAGGTACAATTTTATTTAGCTCGTCAAAAGCTGCTTGAATTCCAATATAAGCAGCCTTCACGTTACGCATATCTTGACTCGTCTCAACGAGTAATACATCTACGTCGCCATGCAATAAGCCTCTAGCCTGCCTTGTATAGGCTTCAATTAATTCTTCAAACGTTACACCACCAGTAACACTAATCGCTTTCGTTGTCGGCCCCATTGCTCCCGCAACATATACTTCCTTCCCGCTTTCGTTGACCGCTTGCTTCGCTAAACGTGCTGCCTTCTCATTTAATTCCTCATCTAAATGAGACAACGCATAATCACTTAATACAATATTCGTCGCCCCAAATGTATTTGTTTCAATAATATCCGCTCCAGCTTCAATATAAGCTTTATGAATTTTTAAAATGATATCAGGCCTTGTTTCTACTAAATATTCATTACAGCCTTCGTACTCTTCTCCTCCGAAATCTTCCGCAGTTAAGTCCTCTTGCTGAATCATTGTTCCCATTGCACCATCTAATATTAAGATGTTATTTTGTAATTTTTCTTCTATACATTTCATCAGTTAATACCTTCTTTCACTTCTTGCTTTTCTCTCACATATTTAACAAGATGTTCTGTAATTTCATATTTTAGAAATGGTGTAATAAGATAAATGCCGTTAAAATATTTCATCGCCGCATCAATCAATTCTTGTGAAATGCGAATCCCTTCCTCAATTGCTGCGTCTTTCGTTTCATGTCCATCCATTCTCTCTCTTATTTCTTCAGGTAGAGTAATACCCGGCACCTCAAAATGAAGGAAATCTGCATTCCTTTTACTTATTAATGGCATAACTCCAATAAAAATAGGTTGTTCCAAATGCTTTGTCGCTTCATACACTTCTTCAATTAACGCGATATCATAAATCGGCTGAGTTAAGAAATATTCCGCTCCAGCATCTATTTTCCGTTCCATTCGCTTAACCGCTGCTTTTAAATGTCTTACATGCGGATTAAACGCACCTCCCACTGAAAATCTTGTTGCTGGACCTATTGATTTCCCTAAAATGGAGCGCCCATCGTTCATTTCTTTAATCATTTTAATGAGCTCAATAGAGGACAAATCATATACAGAAGTGGCACCTGGAAAATCACCAACGCGTGCTGGATCACCAGTTAAAGCTAACACTTCTTCCATACCTAACGCTGATAAGCCTAGTAAATGAGATTGTAGTCCGATAACGTTATGGTCTCTACACGTTAAGTGAGTCAATACCGGAATATCGTGCTTCGTTAATAATGCCCCCATTGCCATATTCGAGATGCGAGGCGATGCTAATGAATTATCTGCTAGAGTAATAGCATCTGCCCCAGCTCTTTTCAATGCTCTTGCGCCTTCAAAAAATCGCTGCGTATCTAACGTTTTCGGTGGATCTAATTCCACTACTACTGTCGTTTGTTTTTTTGCTTTCTCTGCTAATGTGACATGAGCTTTCGAACGTTTCTCATGTGTATGAACTACTTTCGGTCTTTGAATCGTATCCTTTTCTATTACAGGTGTAACATTTGCAATTGCACGTTTCATACTTTCAATATGTTCTGGAGTAGTGCCACAACAACCACCCAATAACCGAATACCTTGCTCAATAAATTTCGGTGTCATCGCTTCGAAATAAGCCGGACTTCCCTCATATACGTAGCGTCCCTCCACATAATTCGGGAGACCTGCATTTGGATATGCTGACAAGTAGCCATTTTGAGGAATCGATATCATTTTAAAAGCTTCCGTCATGTGAAGTGGCCCTAGTTGACAGTTCAATCCAACGACATTTGCACCGTAATCTAAAAGCTGTTTTAATATTTCATTTACATCATTTCCATTTTGAGTCGTACCTGCCTCATGTAACGCTAATTGAGCTACAATTGGAATATTCGTTTGTTTTCGTAACACCTGAACAGCATGAAGTAATTCAAACTCATCATAGAAAGTCTCTAATAGCAGTCCATCAACCTGTTCTTCTAGTAATGCACTTGCCTGTTCCAGTAACATAAATTCTCGCTCCATATCAGTTGTCGTAACGGCTCCGATATGTTTCATACCACCAATTGTCCCTAAAATTGCATTTCTATCTGTAATAGATGCTTTCGCAATCTTCACTGCCGCTTTATTAATTTGAACAACTTGATTCTCTAAGCCATACATACGTAATTTCGCTTCATTTGCTCCGTACGTATTTGTTTGAATCACATCTGCCCCAGCAGCTACATATTGTTTATGAATCGATATAATTAAATCTGGATCAGATATATTCAATTCTTCAAAACTACTTTGCAAACCATGTGAATGTAATAATGTCCCAACCGCACCATCACCTATTACAATTCCTTTTGATAATAAATCTAGTAATTTCACAAATCTCCCTCATTTCTATCAATATAAAAACCCCCTCTTCACTTCGAAGAGGGGGACATAATTGTTCCTCCTCTTATTATGCAAAACATTCGTTTTGCAGGTATTAGCACCGTTTCAAACATTTCGTTTGAAGGTTGCCGGGTTTCACAGGGCCTTTCCCTCCACCGCTCTCAATAAGAGTTTGTCTTTATTATTTTATTTATGTAGCTAAAAGGAAATGCGTTCCCCTTTTAACAATCTTTGTTAATTTTTTAATAAATTTAGCATGCACAAATACAAAAGTCAATGACACTTGCGGAAAAATAAAAAATATTTAAAATAAAGTTGCAATTCAATTATCTTTTGTTGTAAAGTTAAAAACATAATAAAATTTCATACGAACATTCTTATCTAGAGAGGTAGAGGGACTGGCCCTATGACGCCTCAGCAACCATTAACATTTGTTAATAAGGTGCTAATTCCAGCAAATTGTGAAAGATTTGACAGATGAGAAGAAGACTCTATTCAAACCGAAAGCCTTCTTCTTAGAAGGCTTTTTTTATTTTACCCCGCTATTTGAGGGCAGTAAGATTCCCAACTCAAAATTCAGCTAGAACAAAGAAGTTAGGTGGGAATCGACTGCCCGTAAAAGCCCGATTGGTGAGGGCTGATAATCAGTGGGGGATGCCCCCTCACTGATTAAAGTTTCACTTTACATTCACTTAATTGTTAATTTAAAAAGGAGGAATTTTTACATGTCAACTATTGAAACAAAACTAGCACAAATCGGAAACCGGAGCGAAACTACAACAGGAACTGTTAACCCACCTGTTTATTTTTCAACTGCTTATCGTCACGAAGGAATTGGTAACTCTACTGGCTTTGACTATTCACGAACTGGCAATCCAACTCGCGGTCTTTTAGAGCAGGCAATTGCAGACTTAGAATATGGTGAACAAGGTTATGCCTGTAGTTCAGGGATGGCAGCTGTTCTCCTCGTCCTCTCCCTATTCCGTTCCGGAGACGAACTTATTGTATCTGAAGATTTATACGGGGGCACTTATCGATTATTTTCTGAGCACGAAAAAAAGTGGAATGTTCGATGTAAATACGTAAATACACAATCTATTAAACAAATTGAGCGAGCTATCACAACTGAAACGAAAGCTATTTTCATAGAAACTCCGACTAATCCGTTAATGCAAGTTACTGATATTGCCGCTGTCGCAACTGTAGCGAAAAGACACGGACTACTTCTTATTGTAGACAACACATTCTATACGCCTTATATACAACAGCCATTAACAGAAGGTGCCGACATTGTACTTCATAGCGCAACGAAATATTTAGGGGGACATAACGATGTCCTAAGCGGTCTTGTCGTTGCAAAAGGAAAGGAACTTTGTGAGGAAATCGCTCATTATCATAATGCATCTGGTGCTGTCTTAAGCCCATTTGACTCATGGCTATTAATTCGTGGTATGAAAACGTTAGCGCTTCGCATGAGACAACATGAAGAAAATGCAAAAGCAGTTGTTGCTTATTTAAATGATGAAGACGAAGTGACAGATGTATTTTATCCTGGAAGAGGTGGCATGATCTCATTTCGTCTGAAAGATGAAACATGGATTAATCCATTCTTACAATCTTTATCCTTAATTACATTCGCTGAAAGTCTAGGTGGTGTTGAAAGTTTAATGACATATCCAGCAACGCAAACACACGCTGATATTCCTGAAGAAATCAGAACAGCAAACGGTGTATGTAATCGTCTTCTGCGATTTTCCGTTGGCATTGAAAATAGTAACGATTTAATTCAAGACTTAAAGCAAGCCATTAAACTTGTAAAAGAAGGTGTAAGAATATGAGTTATTCTATAGATACACTCTTATTGCACAACCAATATAAACATGACTCGCAAACAGGAGCTGTTAACGTTCCCATCTATAATACATCAACATTCCACCAGTTTGATGTAGATACGTTCGGAAAATATGACTATAGTCGCTCTGGTAATCCAACTCGTGAAGCTCTTGAAGATATCATTGCTTTATTAGAAGGAGGAACAAAAGGATTTGCCTTCGCATCAGGAATTGCAGCGATTTCTACTGCATTCCTCCTTCTTTCACAAGGCGATCACGTACTCATTTCAGAGGACGTATACGGAGGCACTTATCGAATTATAACTGAGGTGCTCTCCCGTTACGGTGTGTCACATACATTTGTTGATATGACCAATTTAGAAGAAATAAAGCAAAACATTAAGCCAAATACAAAACTCTTTTATGTGGAAACACCCTCTAATCCACTTTTAAAAGTGACAGATATTCGTGCTGTTTCTAAACTTGCAAAATCTATTGACGCCCTTACTTTTGTTGATAATACATTTTTGACACCACTATTCCAGAAACCACTTGATCTTGGCGCCGATGTCGTTCTTCATAGTGCCACAAAATTCATTGCCGGTCATAGTGATGTTACTGCCGGATTAGCCGTTGTAAAAGATGCCGAACTCGCTCAAAAACTTGGATTTTTACAAAATGCATTCGGCGCTATTTTAGGTCCTCAAGATTGTTCTCTCGTACTTCGCGGTCTAAAAACATTGCATGTACGTCTTGAGCATTCAGCTGCAAACGCCAATAAAATTGCACATTATTTGCAAGAGCACGCTAAAGTTAAAAGTGTCTATTATCCTGGCTTACAAACACATCTTGGATTTGATATTCAACAATCTCAAGCTACATCAGCCGGAGCTGTCCTATCTTTCACTTTACAGTCAGAAGACGCACTCCGCCAATTTTTATCAAAAGTAAAATTACCTGTCTTTGCGGTTAGTTTAGGAGCTGTCGAATCGATTCTTTCCTACCCAGCTAAAATGTCACATGCAGCACTGTCACAAGAAGCTCGTGATGAAAGAGGGATTTCTAATTCATTACTTCGGTTATCCGTCGGCCTTGAAAATGTTGACGATTTAATATCCGATTTTGAAAATGCCCTTTCTTATGTAGAAGAACCTGTAAATGCATAGGACGAACAGAAGATATGAAATTAAGTTTTCATATCTTCTGTTTTATGCCGTTACGTATATTTTTTACTTTTCGTATAGTTCATAAAAAGCCGAAAGAGCACCATCTATTTCTAAATAATGAATTAATTGATATATTAAGAAGTAAAAAAAGGGGCAAAAATAATGGATACTTGTGCAGATGTTTTAATCGTTATCGATTTACAAAATGGAGTATGTTATAGCGAAGAGCATTTATTCGATTTACAAAATTTACTTACAAAAGTAAATAAAAGAATTTCTTCATACAGAAAATCAAATAAACCAATCATTTTTATTCAACATTGTGATGATGATTTAGTACCCGAAAAAGAACTTTGGGCTATTCATGCTGATCTAGATGTTCAGGAACAAGATTTTTTTGTAAGAAAAACACATGCCAATTCATTTTATAAAACAAACTTGAAAGAGATTTTAGAACAATTATCTGTACACCGTATTGAATTTTGTGGTGCCCAAACAGAGTACTGTATGGATGCTACGATTAAATTTTCCCATGGACTAGAATACGAAAACTTCATGGTACAGAAAGCAACCTCTACGTTAAATAATCCGTTTATGTCCGCAAAAGAGACAATTGATTTTTATGAGAACATATGGAGCCGCAGATTTTTAAAGCTGATAAAAGCTGAACTTTAGAATACATAACTACTGTCTTGGTAATTCTAAAATTTATCAGCTATACTCAAATATTTTGTTATCAACATAAAGAAGCTGACTACATTCAGCTTCTTTTCTTTTAACCTGTTTTATATTCTATATATAACATTATAATTCCTTTTTCTTATTATTTTAAAAATTTTGTATATTCATTTGAAAGAATAAGAAAATCATGATAAAATTGTGTTACAAATATATCTATATCTTTCAATTTTTAAAACGCATCGAAATTTTCACCCAAAAGTGTCATTTTACAAAACCATGCAAATTTATCTACTTTATTTACATCAGGGTCTCTTTTCTTACAATTTCTTTACTTTAGGACTTTTTTTCTGCAACAACTGTTTTCTTTTCTTTAATTTTTTGGTATGTATAGTATGGTATAACAGCTCACACGGAGGTGGAAAAGAACATGTTAGAAACCTTTCAAAAAGAAATAGAACTATATGAAAGCAATGCAGAGTTATTGAAAGTACTTGCTCATCCTGTTCGCTTATGTATTGTAAAAGGATTAATTGAACGTGGTCCAAGCAACGTTTCTACAATGTACACTGGCTTAAACATGCCACAATCTACAATTTCACAGCATTTAGCAAAATTAAAAAGTGCTAAAATCGTTTCAAGTGAAAGAAAAGGATTGGAAATTTATTACAAAGTAGAAAACGAGACAATTATTCAACTCGTTCGCGTATTATTAGGTTAAGAGCTCATAAACAGAGAAAAAGGGCGTATTTTATATTTTTTATCTCATATCTTTAATATAAATATATATCATGAGAGGAAATATATGATGCTACATAATTAAAAAGTCGTATTAAAAAACAAGACACAGCAATATGCTGTGTCTTGTTTTTTTATATTTTCAAATACTGATCCAAGTGTAACTGTTGCATATGTTTCGTATGTATCACAACATCAAATGCACTCCCTAATCCTCCGCTCAAAATCATAGAACGAACTGCACGATTTTGTTTTTGAATTTCAGAAAAAGGATTTCGATCTTGGTGACCCGTAAGCTGATCTAATATTCCTGCTGCTAACAAAAACTCCGATTGCTTCTTATGCCATACTATATTCATGCCTTGCAGGCTAAACATCTCTTTCAGTTCGTCCCAATGAATATGAGTAGTAAGATCCATTTCACCTGGATGCGCTAAAGGATTACGGATTAACTTATGCTCGTAATATCCTCGTAAACTTCCTTCTTGATGTGCAGGATGCATCCATTCTTCTTTTGTGTATCCATAATCAACGGTAATACATACACCTCGTTGAAACCATTTCGCCATTTCTTCTATATATTCTTCCATCGCAAGTGGCACTTCAAAACGCTGACCTTCAGCAAGATGAATATTATATTTCAATAAGTATCGACCAATGCTTTTCTGTAGCGGTCTACATACTTCTGCGAGTTTCCCTTCCTCTGTGTACGTAACACGTACTTCATACAATATCCCATTTCTCTTCTCAATTACTTCAACAGGAAATGCATCAAATAACTCATTCGAAAAAAGAATCCCTTCGAACGATTCTCCCATTTCACTATGCGACGTATAATACGACACATTAGAAAACGAACAAAGATTTTTCTGCTGTAAGTTTCTATGAAAAGGGCTCATTTCAATCATTGAATAGTTTAAATCAATAAAGGTTTCTGGGGATACTTGCTTCCACTCTTGTAAAACATCATAGGCAAACCTTCCTGTTCCCCCACCAATTTCACAAATATTCGGAGCAACTTCACCATTTTCAACAAGACGAATAAAAAACTTAGCAAATGTTTTTGCAAAAACAGAGGATACGTTGCTACTTGTAAAAAAATCCCCCTGTCGTCCAATTTTTTCACGTTCCTTCATATAATAGCCATGTCCCTCTGTGTACAATACGAGGTTCATATACGTACTATATGAAATTGAATAATCCTTCTCTTTCCCCATCCATTCTTTTAAAATGAGCTCCATCTCCATACTAGCTCCTTACTGTAAAAATGGATTATTTTCTTTTTCAAAACCAATGCTTGTTTCTGGACCATGTCCACATAGCACCGCTGTTTCATCTGGTAATACAAATAATTTTTCTTCAATACTTCCAATCAATTCAGCAAAACTTCCACCGGGTAAATCTGTTCTTCCGATGCTCATTTGGAACAATACATCTCCAGAAAATACAGCATTCGCCTCTTTACAATAATAAGAAATACTGCCTGGAGAATGTCCTGGCGTCTCAAAAATCTCAAAATTAAATGAACCAATTGCTAATGCACCTTCTGTATCAATAATATGATCTGCTGGTTTTGCTGTAATACTGCGATTCATCATAAAAATTTGAGAGCCATTTACAGTTGCATCGCCTAACCAATCTGCTTCTTCTTTATGTACGTACACAGGAATATGAAAAGCGTCTCTTACCGCGTCAACAGCACCAATATGATCAAAGTGAGCATGTGTTAATAAAACAGCCAGTGGCTTTAATTGTTCTTCTTGTAAATATGTAACGAGCTTCTCTCCTTCGTGACCAGGATCAAAGATAATACACTCATTTTGATTATTCGTTAAAATATAAGCATTCGTTTGTAATGGGCCTAACGGCATTTGTATCCATTTCATATGAAAATCTCCTCCAATTATTAAACTTACTTTCAATGATACAACATTTTTTTCTCTTAGGAAAAGAAAGGATGCTATCTCGACAATCATTTTTAAAACATGTACAATATAAAAGAGTTAATATTCTAAAAACTCATATTAAGGAATGGGTAGACAGAGGAGGATATTGTATGGGCCTTGTTATTATTTTTGCGCTAGTCACTCTGTTAGCTGTATTCGCTACGCTTAGAACTCTTCGCGAAAAAAACTTATTCGCGGGCGGCTTTGCAATTGCAACTGTACTCGTTTTCGGATGGTTTACGATCATGACTGTTCTATATAACGGGTACCCACCGGCAGCTTAATTCATTTACATGTTATTCTTCATCAAGATTTCACACAAAAAGAGGAAGGGTTTCCCCTTCCTCTTTTCATATTTCACAACTTATACCATCTTCGCTTCGTATTTGTGCTTTTTTACAAGCCAAGCTCCTCCGATAACACCTGCATCATTACCAAGTATTGCAATCGCTAACTTTGTGCTCTTTACAGCACGTGAGAAAGCATATTGCTCGAAATAACGTTGAATTGGCTCTAATAGTGCATCTCCAGCTTTAGACACGCCCCCGCCAATAACAATTTTCTCTGGGTTCAACGTACTAGCAAGGTTCGCTACAGCTAACCCTAAATAAGAAGCTACTTTTTCTACTACTTCGCCTGCTAGCTCGTCACCTTGTCCAAGTGCTTCAAACACATCTTTTGATGTAATACGTCCTTCTTCTGCTAACATAGAACGTAGAACACTCTCTTTATTAGTCTCTTGTATTTTTTGCATAGCAACACGCACAATACCCGTTGCAGATGCTACAGTTTCTAAGCAACCAGACTTCCCGCAATTACATGGGAAAGCATTCTCTGTAACTACTGTAATATGTCCAATCTCACCAGCAGCTCCGCTTACGCCGTGTACAATCTCACCATTGGCGATTACACCACCACCAACACCAGTGCCAAGTGTCATACAGATTAAATCTTTTGCTCCTTCACCAGCACCTTTCCACATTTCACCAAGCGCTGCTAAGTTTGCATCATTATCAATAACAACAGGTAATCCTGTTTCTACTTCTAATAAATCTTTTAACGGATAGTTTTTCCATCCTAAATTAACCGCTTCATAAATCATTCCAGACGCCACGTGTACAGGACCAGGAGCTCCCATACCAATACCGATTAACTTGCTTTTCAATTCACCTAACTCTTCTAACTTTTTATCAATAGCTTTCGCTACATCAAGCGTAATATGTTTTCCTTGCTCATTTGTATTCGTAGGGATTTCCCACTTATGTAAAATTTCACCGTACACATTAATAAATGCTAATTTAATCGTTGTACCACCAAGGTCAACCCCAACTAACCATTTCTCTTCCATGTTGCTTACCTACCTTTATCTAATTCTTATTTAGCTCTTTTTGAATTTCTTGCTTCAATAAAAATAAAGCTGTTTGATAGTCTTGTGGATCGATTAACTGTGATTGATTTAATTCACGCAATTCATCTTGCATTAATTGTAAATCTGCAATTCGATCACCCGTATAAATAATCGTACCAAATTTCTTTAGCAATTGCTGAATATCATAAATAGATACCATTTTATCACCCTCTATGCTCACTTACTATAAAAAATTATAATAAGAAAACGTTCACATATTTTATTATAATCAAGAAGAAAAAGTCTCGTCAATTTTTATTTGTCTATACAAGCCCATTTTTAACCATTGTTCCTTTTTCTGTAATAATTTTTTCTACGTTTTTATCAAACGGCTCTACTGGAATATGTTCGACTATTTGAAAACTATAAGCTAATGATAGCGTTTTCCCTTTATAATGCACGAGATAACGATCATAATACCCACCGCCATATCCAATCCGTTCTCCTCGCTCTGTATAAGCTACACCTGGCACGATTTGAAGATCAATGTCATCTGCATTCACTTCTTCCGTACACGCTGGAATTGGTTCACGTAAATTCATATACACTGTTTCTAATTGATCAAAATTACTAATTTGCCGGAAAGACATTGTTCGTGTTCCTTTATTACACTTTGGAACAACAACTTTCTTTCCTTCTTCCCAAGCTTTTTCGATAATAGAATGTGTATTCACTTCATTTTCCATTGAGAGAGTGATTCCAATTGTTTTAGCTTCAGCCCACTCTTTTTGCACATACAACGAAAATGCAATTTGCTCTGATAAAGTTGTATACCGTTCTTCTGATAAAGAATTCATGTGCTCTATTATTTGTTTACGTAAACGTACTTTCTCTTCTCTCACACATTTTCCCCCTCACAGTGATACTTTGCTCTACGATGATAGTGTATCACTTTTAACAGAGGAATCGAATAAAAAAAGAAACAGTAGGAAAATATTCCTACTGCTTACTTTGTTTCACGGTGTAACGTAGACTTCTTGTCACGCTTGCAATACTTTTTAAGCTCGATACGCTCAGCGTTGTTACGTTTGTTTTTCTTTGAGATATAGTTACGATCTCCGCATTCTGTACATGCTAGAGTAATATTCACACGCATTCTTATTCCCTCCAGTACTAATAACTTAAATCAGACTATACTATAATACCACTTTTAAAATAAAAATTCTACACCTTTTGATATTGTCTAATTTTTTCTATAAGATTTTTCATGTTTTCCCTTGCTATTACTGGGTTTCTAGCATGTGAATACACTAAAAATTTCGGTTGTTTTGTGTCAGAAACGATATAAGACCACTCTTTTTCGGTATATTTGAACTGTACACCTTCAAATATACCTTCTTCTTTTCTTTCCATATCAGCTAATAATTTCCTCATTACTTTCCCTTTTTCATTCCATGAACATACAACTTCATCACAAAGTAGGTAGAGCGGAGGTGATTGCTCTACTATGCTGAGAAACGTTTTTCCCTGCAATGCTATTAGCTCGAATAATTTTCCAATTCGATATAAAATATCTCGTTTCCATCTCGCTTGAAACGACTTTTTTTCATCCTGCGTATAAAATAGAAGGTAACATTCTCCTAATTTCAAAGACATCGGGTAAATATTCCCTGCCGATTCAAGTAATAAATCTGGAATATCCACCTCTTCAAAATCTGTTCCTTGGTAAATATTACTATGATTATCATATAACTCGAAATAATTTCCTTGCTCCGAAAACATAAGTGCCATATTTGCTTTACTTGATTTCATCAAGGCTTTCACATGATCCTTTTGTTCGCCCGCATAAATCCATGTAACTGTGCATCCGAGCCTTTGTAAAAAGAGCATCAGTAAATGTTGTAACATATCATTGCTCTTATTAATAAGGAGATGAAACTTTTGTTTTTGTATTTTCTCAACATCAATGCGCTCTAATACAGCCTCTATATAATCATGTAAAGAAACGTGGACTAGCTTATTCCGCCCCATTTCTTTCTCACATACGTAATAAAACGACTCAGACATATATACTTGTTCTATCGTTTTTTGCTGCTTATACGTTAATTGTACCCCATCCTTACCATATAACTTTATAACAACCTCTTTTTCATTTTCCACTTGAATGAAAACCCCACCAGCACATTGTAAATCCTGAATGCTATACTGAAAAAGCGATTCGTTCATTTCTTTGCATTCCATCGTATGAACCCCGATACCATGAATCGCATGAAGAAAGAGATTTTTATAAGAAGTCGTTTCTATATGTTCTTGACTCCCAATTAATATACTTTCCCCTTTCGCAAAAAGCGACCCGTACGCCATTGCAACCTTTACAATAAATTGAGGAGTGATCTCAACATTACCTCTTCCTACAATGCGGCTTTTTTGCAGCCATCCTGCACTCTTTTCACTTTCTTGAACACCAGCCGACCCTACTACCGAATAGCTGTCAATCGCCTTATATGGCCATAGTTTTCCCTTTTGCTTAATTACCGTACTTTTCCCTATATGACAATGATCCGCTACAATGCTTTTTTGAAACAGTGTAACGTCATCTTCCACCATTGTATGCTCTCCTATTGTCGTTTCTAATAGCTCGCAATACTGCCCAATGTGCGCATTTGCAAAAACAATACTTTTTTGAAGATGAGAATAACTTGAAACAATACTATTTTTCCCGATAATAGAGTACGGTTCAATTACAGCTCCAGCACCAATCTTTACTCCTTCTCCAATAAAAGACGGACCGTGAATTTTCGTTCCTTTTCCTATCGTCACACCTTCTCCCATCCATACCATCGGCAATACTTCCGTATAAGGAATTGGTACTTGCAATTTTTTCGTTAACAAATCAAATTGCGCTTGTCGATATTGATCAAATGTACCGATATCTAACCAATAACCTTCTGACAAATATGCAAATAACGCGTTCTTATTTGCCAATAATGGAAACACATCTTGACTGAAATCAAAAAATTCTCGGGGCGGTATGTAAGAAAAAATTTCTGGCTCCATAATATATATACCTGTATTCACAATATTAGAGACTACTTCATTCCAGCTCGGTTTTTCTATATATCGTGTAACCTCTTGTTCTTTGTTCATTACAACTAAACCGAATGAGAGTGGGTTTTCTACTTCCTTTACAAACATAGTTACCATTCTTTTCTTTTGTTCATGAAACATAATTCCTTCTGATACTTGAAAATCAGTTAACGCATCCCCGCTTATCACAACAAACGTTTCATCTAAAAATGTTTCCGCTTGTTTAATACTCCCTGCGGTTCCAAGCGGTGGAGAGTCTTCAAAGTAGTACAAGTTAACGCCCCATTTGCTACCGTCACCAAAATATTGCTTAATTGCTGTACTCATATACTGAACAGTAATTGCAATTTCACGAATACCATGCTGACGTAATAATTCAATATTGTATTCCAAAACTGGCTTTTCTAATAATGGCAACATCGGCTTTGGAGTATTACATGTTAATGGTCTAAGGCGTCGTCCTTTTCCTCCAGCTAAAATAACCCCCTTCATATACTTCAGCCTCCACTTATATAATGTTCAGTAACTTCATATACGATATGTATATTATCTACCCCGCATTAACTAGCAGTATAAAATGAAACTTTAATTAGTAGGGATTTTGTGCATCCCCCACTGATTATTAACCTTGACTACTTGACTCGGGCTTTTACAGGCAGTAAAACTCCCTATATACATGTACATTTTAAACGCCACTAAAGAAAGCGCTTACTATTGACTTGGTAAAATATCACTTATTAAATGAACAACATATGTGTCCTATTTTTTCCATTACATTATGATACATCTTATCATCATAAACTAAAGGAAACAACGAGCTTTTTTTGTCATGTTTTGACTAAAAAAGGCAGGTGATGTTTCACCTGCCTTTTTTCTTTATTCATTTAATAAGTAATGCTTTCCTTTTACTAAATAAAAAACATTTTCAGCAATATTTGTAATATGATCTGCTACACGCTCGATATATCTCGCCACAAAGGATAATTGTGTAATTTGTGTAATTGCTTCTGGTTGTTCTGGAACTGAAGATATAAATTCACGAATCGCTTTCCCATATATTTCATCAACTGAATCATCCATTTCGGCAATTTGTTTCGCAAAAGTTAAATTTTCTTGCTCATATGCTTCTAGCGCTAACTGTAGCATCTTATTTGCAATTGCAAACATTTCATCAAGATTGTGCAAACTAACAACCACCTCTTTTTCCCCAAGACGAATTGTTGATTTCGCAATATTAACAGCATGATCTGCAATACGCTCTAAATCTGTCGCTGTTTTAATTGAAATGAAAATCCTTCTTAAATCACTTGCTACAGGTTGCTGCTTCGTAATAAGCATAAGCGCAAGATCATTTATTTCCTCTTCTAAATTATCCATACGATAATCACCATCTATTACCTCTAACGCTTTCTCTACATCCCTTTTATGAAGACCTTCCATAGCAAGCAATAAAGCTTCCCTCGCTAGCTCTCCAAGCTCAATCACCTTTTGCTGTAACATTTTTAAATCACATTGAAACTGTTCTCTTACCATTGTCTCTTCCCCCTCAATATTATGTGCCATTATATAGATCTCCTACCTAGCCTACTTGTAATAAACCTTAAGATAGGAGAAGTATTACTTCTCTAATTAAATGAGGTAAAAATAAGAAATACCCTCTGTTAAGAGGGTATTTACTCTTATCCTTGCAACGATATCAACCGAATCGGCCTGTAATATAATCTTCTGTACGCTTATCTGAAGGTGTCGTAAATAATTTATTTGTATCTGTATATTCCACAACTTCTCCACTTAAGAAGAAAGCAGTTTTGTCTGAAATACGTGCTGCTTGTTGCATGTTATGCGTTACGATCACAATACTAAAGTCTTTCTTTAACTCTTGAATTAATTCTTCTACTTTTAATGTTGAAATTGGATCTAGTGCCGATGTTGGCTCATCCATTAAAATAACGTCTGGTTCAATTGCTAAACAACGTGCGATACATAGACGCTGTTGCTGTCCACCAGATAAACCGTATGCATTATCATGCAAACGATCTTTTAACTCATCCCAAATCGCTGCTCCACGTAAACTTTTTTCAACAATTTCATCCAATGTTTTCTTATCACGAATACCATGAATTTTCGGTCCATATGCTACATTTTCATAAATAGATTTCGGAAATGGATTTGGCTTTTGGAACACCATTCCCACATGAGTTCTTAATTCTTCAACTGGGTATGATTTTTCAAATATATTGCGCTCTCTATATTCAATTACACCTGTAGTTCGCACGATTGGTACTAACTCTACCATACGATTTAATGTTTTTAAGTACGTGGATTTACCACAACCACTTGGCCCGATAATTGCTGTAACTTCATTCTCATAAATGCTTAAGTTAATATCTTTTAAAGCATGGTCTTCTCCGTACCATAAATTTAAGTTTTTCGTATCAAATACTACTTTCTTTTGTGCAGTCTCGATTTTCTCCTCGTTTTTCACCTGTACATTTACTACTGTTGCTACCATTTGAATTCCCCTTTCATCCATTTCCAACTTATTTTCGATTTCGTAACCATAAGACAAATATATTGATAAAGAGTAATAAACCTAACAAAACAATCATCCCAGCAGCTGCTACGTACTGAAATTCTTCTTGCGGTCTACTCATCCAATTAAAAATTTGAATTGGTAAAACTGTAAATCTATCAAACATACTAAATGGAACATAATTTGCAAATGCAAGTGCCCCGATAACTAATAGTGGCGCCGCTTCTCCAATCGCCCTTGATATCGCTAACGTACAACCCGTTATAATTCCTGGGAAAGCAGATGGCAATACAATTTGATACATCGTTTGCCACTTCGTAGCACCTAATCCGTAAGAGGCTTCTAATAATGAACTTGGTACAGATCGTATCGCTTCTTGACTCGCTACAACAACTGTCGGTAAAACGAGTAAACTCATCGTCAGTGCCGCCGCAATAATACTCTCACCTAAATGAAGAGCATATACAAAAATAGTTAAACCGAGTAATCCAAATACAACGGAAGGTACTCCTGCTAACGTTTGATTATTAATTTCTATTACCTTTTTAAATATAGATTCCTTCGCATATTGCTCCAAATAAAGAGCAGTTCCAACTCCAAATATAAAGGAGACTGGTATAACAATACTCATAAATAATATTGTTCCTGACAAAGCTGCAGCAATCCCAGCTTCTTTCGGATTACGCGAAGCAAAGTTTGTAAAGAAATCTAACGAAAGGTAACTTATACCTTTTTCAAAAATTTGAAAAAGTAAAATAAGCAGTATTATGATTGAAAACAAAATTGCTATATAAAATAACAACTTGTAAACTCGGTCTTTTAAAAAACGTGATGCCATATTTTCTTGTATTTTTTTATGATTCAACATTCGCATATTATGTCACCCTCCTAAAGCGGCGCATAATAGAGTGTGAAATGATGTTCATTATAAGAGTAAACAAGAATAACGTTGCGCCTACAGCGTACATGCTGTAATACGTAATTGTTCCATGCGGAGCATCACCTAAGCTCACTTGCACAATATAGGCTGTTAGCGTTTGAATAGAGTGTGTCGGATCGAGCGATACATTCGGTGTAGATCCCGCTGCAATTACAACTATCATCGTTTCACCAATTGCCCTGGAAGCAGCTAATATGATCGCTGCCATAATCCCTGTAAAAGCCGAGGGAAACACGACTTGTTTTACCATCTCAAACCGAGTTGCTCCAAGTGCTAACGAAGCTTCTTTCGTCCCTTTCGCTACAGCTCTCATCGCGTCTTCAGATAGAGATGCAATTGTAGGTATCATCATAAAGCCAATAACAATACCTGGACTAATCGCATTAAAAAACTGTAAATTTGGTATAATCCGTTGTAAAAGTGGTGTGACAACTGTTAATGCAAAAAAACCATATACAATTGTCGGAATACCTGCTAATAGTTCTAACATCGGTTTTAATACTTTCCTTGCACGGTTTGAAGCATATTCGCTTAAAAATACGGCACACGCTAAACCGATAGGAATTGCTACGAACATGGCAATTGCTGTTACAAGGAACGTTCCACATATAAGTGGTAATATACCGAATTTAGGATCTTCAAAAAAAGGTAACCATTCTTTTCCCGTCAAAAAGGAGTGTAATGGTACTGTTTGAAAAAACATCAATGTTTCATTTGCCAATGTAAAAATAATTCCAAGTGTCGTTACAATAGACACGCTAGCAATTATTTTTAGTAATAATGGAACGATTCGATTGATTCGCTGCGTTTTTTTTCTTTGTTTTGTATTTCTTTCAATCAAATGTTGTACAGAAAATGTAATTTGACTTTTGTCATTATAAGCCAAAGATGAAAACCCCTCTCCACCCTGACATTACCTTTTTATTTCTGTTAACATCCGCAGCTGTTCATTGTATTTTTCTTTTGGTAATTTTACATACCCAACCTCTTCAGCGAGATCACCAACATGTTGAATCATAAACTCAATATAATTTGCTACATTCATTTTTTTTCGGATAGATGCATCATTCACATAAGCAAATAGCGGCCTAGATAATGGCTTATACTTACCTGATTGAATGGTATCTTTCGTCGGAAGTACACCATTCACTTTTATTGCTCTCACCTTATCTCGATTGGCCATATAATAAGCATATCCTACAAAAGCAATGGCATTTTTATCATACATTACCCCTTGCATAATAACTTGATCATCTTCAGACAAAGAGACTTTTTTTACAATGCGACTATTTTGTAAGATGACATTTTGAAAATAATCATACGTACCAGAGTCTACACCTGGCGCATAAAACTTCACCTGTTCACGTGGCCATGATGAATGAATTTGTGACCATCGCTTTTCGCTTTCATCTTCACTCCATAATAGACGTAACTCGTCTACCGTCATATTGTCTACCCAAGTATTTTGGCGATTCACAACGATCGTAAGACCATCGTAAGCGACTTCAAACGGTGTAAACTGAATGGAGTTTTTCTTCATTTCATTTTCTTCTACTTGTTTCATTGCTCTCGAAGCATTATTTATATCTACTTCTCCTTTACTGAAACGATTAAATCCTCCTCCTGTTCCAGAAACACTGATAGAAATTTTCACGTTTGGATGCGCCCTTGTATATTCCTCCGCTACTGCTTCTATAATAGGGAAAACTGTTGAGGATCCATCAACTCTCACTTCTCCCATTTCATTCACAGCAAATGCAGTAGACGTGCCAACATAAAGAAAACATGTCGACAGTATGAAAACTTTAATCGATGCACTTATCCATTTCACGTGTTCTTCCTCCTAGAAGTAACCGGAAATAACAGGATTACAGATATAAGAATACTGCTAAACTATTAATTCGGTTTTAATTGTTTGTAAAAGTTTTGTAAAGTTCCACAAGAATCAACATTAGGTAAAACTTGAATCCGTATCCACCGTTCCTCTTCACAGATAATTGGCTCATAAAATCGTTATCCTCTAGAGGCTTGTGTAAGTATCATTTGTGAGATTTCTTATTTTTTCGATATGATATGCTTGTCCACCTTATTAAAACGTATGCATGAATCATAAAAAAAAGCACACTATCTTTTCAGATAGTGTGCTTTTTTACAACTTTTTTATTCATCATCTTGCTCTTTATTTTTCTTATCTATTTCCTCTTGTGTAGATTCGCCATTTTCTACTTTTTTCAAATCAAAGTACGCGTCCATAATGTCACGACTAATATAACCGTTAATACCTGATTTATCATCTACCCAAGGTACAACAACAGAAAATGCTACTTCAGGGTCTTCAAGTGGCGCATAACCTACTAACGTTAAGTTATATGTTTCTTTACGCTCACCGTTTGCCTTTCTACCAATCTCTTTATCTCCGCCATACACAGTTTGAGCTGTACCTGTTTTACCAGCAGCTTTATATTGTGCACCTGTAAAGTATTTCGCAGCTGTACCACCAGAATCGTTAAATACTTGTCTAAATCCTTCTTGAACACGTTTAATTTGTGATTCAGGCATATCAATACGATTTAGCACTTTCGGTTCCATTGAATGAACCACTTTTCCAACCTCATCTGGTTTCACTGCCGGTTGACGAATTTCTTTTACAACTTGCGGTTGCATACGGTAACCACCATTTGCAATTGTTGAAACATATTGCGCTAATTGAAGTGGTGTATACGTATCATACTGTCCAATTGATAAATCTAATAAGAAACCTGGCTGAGTTCCCTTACCTATTTGACCCGCAGATTCATTCGGTAAATCAATACCTGTTTTCACACCAAGTCCAAACTGTCCGAAATAATAACGCATCGTATCAAATGCTTTTTGTGGTATATCTAACGTACCACCTCTCACATATTGAACACCTGCGAGATTCATCGCTGTTTTGAACATATATACGTTAGAAGACATTTTTAACGCTGTCAGATCATTAATATATCCCATCGTCTTCCAAGAAGATTTTTTCGGCGTTCCTTTCAATACGATTGGTTCATCGAGTTGAACTGAACCTGGTTGAATCGCATCTGTTTGATACCCTGTAAGTACTGTCGCACCTTTTACAGTTGATCCCATCGGATAAGAACTTGTCATCGTTCCTAATGCGAAATCTTGTACTTTCGTTTCGCCATTTTCATTCACTAACTGTTTCCCTGCCATAGATAAAACTTCACCATTTTTCGGATTCATCATTACAACGAATGCACGATCTAAAAGAGGTTGTCCCCCTTTATATTTCAATAAATTTTTAGTGATAATTTTTTCTACACGCTTTTGTAACTCCATATCGATTGTTAAATTCAGATTGTTACCACTTTGCCCTTTTGATACATTAATCGTTTCTAGAATATTACCGTTTTTATCTGTAATATTTCTCACTTCCGCTTTATTACCGTGCAAACTATCTTCATATTGCTGCTCAAGATAACTTTTCCCTACGCGGTCATTTCGATTATAATCACGAACAAGATAGTAATCTAGTCTTTCTCTCGGTAAACCTTCATCAGACGTTGACACCCCGCCAAGTACACTTCGGAATAAATCATCATAAACATATTTTCGATCCCAATCAACATTCGTATCTACACCCGGTAATGCTGCTAGGCTTTCACTAATAATCGCATATTCTTCTTCTGTAGCATCTTTTTTAATAACTTGAGGTGTCATTGCATATCCGCCGTCCATTTTGCTTTTAATCGCTAGTACTTCTAAATCTTTTGCGGATAATTGATTCACTTCTTCTTCTGTCACGCGACTTCGTTGACGTTCATCTAATTCTTTATCGTCAATTTTTTTATCTTTTAAATCTTGACGATCTTTATTCGTAATCTTTTCTTTAGCTTTCTCTTTGTGCATAGCAAGCCAATAATCTTTTTTATCGCGATCTGTTAATTTATCAGTCGGTACTTCAATCAAATCTGCTAGCTTTTTCGCTGTTTCTAAGCGAGCCTCCGCAGTTGATCCTTTCATTTTTGTAAATGTAATTGTACGAACAGCTGCATTATCTACTACAGCTCGCCCATAACGGTCAAATATTTTCCCACGTGGTACAGGATTACTTATCGTCGAGTTCTCTTTCCTCTCCACTTCATTCTTATATTCCTCACCGCGAACAATTTGTACATATCCAAGCCTTACAATAACCGCGGAGAACAATAAAAACACGCAGAAAAACAGCACGTTTAACCGAAAAGGAACGTGAGTCTTTTTCTTTTGTTGTTTCTGCTTCTTGCTCATACAAACCCCCTCTACCAACAGCTATGTAATGTGAAAGGGACACCTTCATACAGGTGTCCTCACTGCTGTCTTACATCTTTTTCTATTCTAGCATAAAACAACCGAGAAGTTAACCTTCTGGTTCTGTTTGATTCTGCGCAGTCCCTTGCGTTACAACACTTGTTTTACTCGCATTTCCCTCATCATATTTGACATTTTTAACTGCAAAATAAATAAGAAAATGTCCTGCACCTAAAATGCATAATAAGTAAGGCAAACTTTTTTCAGGCGGAAAGAATAATACAGCACATAAAAAACTTAAAATCGAACAAATTCTTCCTGCATTTAACCATAATTCCCGGACAACTACATACTCTACACGCCACTCTCTCGCATTTTTCGCTCTGCCAATTACATCATATGTCATGGACCCGTACGGAACGAGCAAAATAGGGTATGCAACCGCAATACACGCTGCATAAATAAGTAATTTTGCATATGTAACGTTGAATATAACTAAAAATACGACAGCATATAAAATAATGCCTCCAAGCAAAATTGCTTTTTTCCGCCACTCTTTCTTTAACATACGAGTGACTAAGTAGTAACATACAAATGATACAGCAGAATTTACTAAGCTATATTTTCCTAAGGCGAGTTCGCTATCCGTCGCTAAATACACGTATACGGAAATCACAAAAATAAACGTTCCCTCTCTCAACCCTTGGAAAAAATGAGCACGTGTAATTCTTCCCCAATTTTTATCAATCTGCCGCTCTTTCAATACTTGTACAATTTCATACCGTCCTTCACATTCTCTCTTAGATACAAAAAAGCTTAAAATGACAGCAATTGCAAATAACAGTAACGAAAGAAAGAATATGACCGTATAGCCACTCCATTTTTCCATACGTGAAATTGTGTATCCAGCTGCTATCGGTCCAATCATGCCAGAGAAGGATGTAAGAAGCCCAAGAAACCCATTAAAGAAATCCCTTGTTTCTGGTTCTGTAATCTCAAATGTTAATAAGTTAAACGCGAGCCAGTAAAAACCATATCCGACTCCTAAAAGAGCCCCCATTAATAAAATATAGTGAGAAGCGCTTTTTCCCGCTACTAAAACAACGATAAAAAAAATAGCTAACATGCCTACGCCTATTCGTAACAGGATTGAGCGATCAATACGCTTCGCTAATTTCCCACCTATAAGAAATGTGAGAGGCTGTAATACAACGCTGGCCAAATTATATAAGCCAAGATTCACATAATTTTGTGTTTGTTTCCATAAATAAATGTTAACAAACGTATTCGATAAAGAAATTGCGAGCGTGTATAAACCTCCAATAAGGAGCAATAACACTAAATCCCGATTCACTTCAACGTCACCAATTACATGTTTCCACTTCATACACAACTCTCCTTTACTTCATGTTCTAGTCTTCCAAAGACAAGCCCAATTATGTAAAAGGAAAGCATAGAAAAAAGCTAGGAGCATTCTCCTAGCTTTTTCTATCGTTATTACAATTATTTTGCTTCTTGGTAACGTTTTTCAGCAGCGTTCCAATCTACAACGTTCCAGAATGCACCGATGTAGTCTGGACGACGGTTTTGGTAATTTAAGTAGTAAGCATGTTCCCAAACATCTAAACCTACGACTGGAGTTTTACCTTCAGTTAGAGGAGAATCTTGGTTTGGCGTGCTTGTTACTTCTAACTCACCATTGTTTACTACTAACCAAGCCCAACCAGAACCGAAACGAGTTGCGCCAGCTTTTGCGAATTCTTCTTTGAATGCATCGAAGCTACCGAATTTAGCTTCAATTGCAGTTGCAAGTTCGCCTACTGGTTGTCCGCCGCCGTTTGGAGATAAGATTGTCCAGAAGAATGTATGGTTAGCATGTCCGCCACCATTGTTACGTACTGCTGTACGGATTGCTTCTGGTACTTCGTTTAAGTTTGCAACTAATTCTTCTACGCTTTTGTCAGCTAATTCTGCATGACCTTCTAAAGCAGCGTTTAAGTTTGTAATGTACGTGTTATGATGTTTTGTATGATGGATGTTCATTGTTTCTTTGTCAAAGTGAGGCTCTAAAGCATCATACGCATAAGGTAAATTTGGTAATTCGTGTTTTGCCATTGTTATATTCCTCCCAGTTTATGTATTGCCACTTAAGTGACATACAACTTCATTCTACCCTAATTGCCATAGGGTGCAAACAAATAAATCACATTGTCTTGCTATCATTAACGTAGCAAAAATCCCACTTCTTTTCAATTAAAATGCTCATATATTCCGTAAAAAAAGCTCCCTTCTACAAGGAAGCTTCCCGCTGACATAATAAACATGTGAAATGGATATGGACCCTGTAGGACTCGAACCTACGACCGGACGGTTATGAGCCGTCTGCTCTAACCAGCTGAGCTAAGGGTCCACAATTATGTATGTAACATACATATCAAATAAAGGAATTCCTATCAGATATATCCTTTAAGAAATGTAAGATAAATTTACCATATGGCAAAGAAAAGTGTCAATTGTATTTTTCTCATATAAAAGAAGAAAATTAATAAAAGAAATTTAGTTATCTCCACTATATGTAAATATAATATATCTTGAGATTCTCTAGATTCCTACGTTACAATGATTTTATACATACATAAAGGAAGTGAATCTATGTCCATATTTACCCAATTAGCAAAAAGCGTATATTCGCCTAAAGATATGGCGCTATTCCGTTTTCAAAAAATCGGAAAAACCATTTTGTATATTATGCTACTTTGTCTAATCACTACTATTCCAAGAACATTCTTTTACGGTAGCTTTATTCAAGATAGTGTTACCATGGTAAATCAAGCAATTGAAAAAGATTTACCTGATTTTAAAATCGAAAACGGTGAACTAAAAGCAGATATTGAACAACCTATTCTAAAGGAAGAGGGAGATGCTCTTTTCGTATTTGATCCCAATACAACAGATATAGAAACATATCAAAACAAAACTGGTTTATTTATTTTAAAAGATAAAGTAGTTTCTATAGGAAATGGTCAAACACAAACATACTCCTATAATGATTTATTAGGGACATCTCTTGAGAAGAAAGATTTGCAAGATTTCATTTCTGTATTCGATAGTATTTATCCAATTTTACTAGCTGTTATCGGCGTGTTAGTATACTTATTCCAATTGTTTATTACTTTCTTAGGAATTACTTTACTTGCGTTTATAGGTTCTGCTATGAGCGGTCAACGTAAATTATCTTATAAGCAAGTATGGACATTAACTGCATACAGCTACACAATTCCAACAATCTTCTTTATGGTTATGGATCTATTCAAAATTGTTGTACCTGGTTCAACATTCATTTATATCGCAGTTGTTTTAATTGTTCTTTACTTAACGATTAAAGAAGTTCCAAAACCAAAAGAAAAATAAGAACAAAAAAATGCCTAAATAGGCATTTTTTTTTTGGACAAGCATATATTCCTAGCAAAGGAGTGAAGAATATGAAGAGATTAGGTATATTCTTATTCGTGCTTGTTCTTGGTTATATATTTTATTACGATATAAAAATCGGCACTTTACCGATGTTAAGTTCATATAAAAAAACAAATGCGACCCAAACGATAAAACAAGAAAGTACAGATACAAAACAAAAGAAAGAGAATAAAGCAGAAAAAGAAACAGATGTAACTTATAAAACAATTGAAGTCAAAACAGGTGAGACAGTTCTTTCTATTACCGAACAAATTAATAAGAAAAAAATCCCTTCCATTGAAAAGGTAATTGATGACTTTAAACAACTAAACAAAAGTACATCTGCTACAAAAATACAAATTGGAAAGTCTTATAAATTCCCGTTATATCAATAAGCAATCACTTAATCCTTGTCAATTACATAAAGGCGCTGATACAATAGTAAAAGTGAAACCGAGCACTTCGGTTTCTATAGCCCTGTATCACGTATACTTTCATTGATATGAGGGACTAAATAAGAAACTTCTTTTATAAGGAGAGCGATCTATTCGTGAATGAAATGACTCATCGTACAAAAACACGTCCAGTTAAAGTCGGTAATTTAACAATTGGCGGTAATAATGAATTAATTATACAAAGTATGACAACAACAAAAACACATGATGTTGAAGCAACAGTTGCTGAAATTAAACGTTTAGAAGAAGCTGGCTGTCAAGTCGTCCGTGTTGCTGTTCCAGACGAACGCGCAGCAAATGCTATTGCTGATATTAAAAAACAAATCAACATTCCACTTGTTGCTGATATTCATTTTGATTATCGCCTTGCTTTAAAAGCAATTGAAGGTGGCATCGATAAAGTACGTATCAATCCAGGTAACATTGGTCGTCGCCATAAAGTAGAAGCTGTTGTAAATGCAGCAAAAGAACGCGGTATTCCAATCCGTATCGGTGTAAACGCAGGTTCATTAGAACGTCACATTTTAGAAAAGTACGGATACCCAACTGCAGATGGTATGGTGGAGAGCGCCCTACATCACATTAAAATTTTAGAGGACTTAGATTTCCACGATATTATCGTATCTATGAAAGCCTCTGATGTTAACTTAGCAATTGAAGCATACGAAAAAGCTGCTCGTGCTTTTGATTACCCATTACATTTAGGTATTACAGAATCCGGAACATTATTTGCCGGAACTGTAAAAAGTGCCGCTGGTCTTGGCGCAATCTTAAATAAAGGCATCGGAAATACACTACGTATTTCATTAAGTGCTGACCCAGTTGAAGAAGTAAAAGTTGCGCGTGAACTATTAAAGTCATTCGGTCTTGCGTCTAACGCAGCAACACTTATTTCTTGTCCAACTTGTGGTCGTATTGAAATTGATTTAATTAGCATCGCTAACGAGGTGGAAGAATACATCTCTACACTAAAAGTACCAATTAAAGTTGCAGTACTTGGTTGCGCTGTAAACGGTCCTGGTGAAGCTCGTGAAGCTGATATCGGTATTGCCGGTGCACGTGGAGAAGGATTATTATTCCGTAAAGGGCAAGTTGTTCGTAAAGTACCAGAAGAAATAATGGTAGAAGAACTGAAAAAAGAAATCGATGTAATTGCTGCTGAAATGGCTGCTGAACGAGAAAAAGAAAAAGAAAAAGAAACACAAGAACAATAAAAAGAAGGTTGCCACAATATTTGTGGCAACCTTCTTTTTTACGTAAAAAAGCTCGTCAGTTATGTAACCGACGAGTTCTTATTTTGCACATTTTGGACAACGGCCGTATATTTCAAACTTATGCCCGGTTACTTCATAACCGTTAAAATCTTTATTCATAAAATCCATCGGGCAGGAAGTAATCTCTTTCGTCCCCCCGCAATCTAAACAAATAAAATGATGATGATGTTCCATAATAGAACATGTAAAACGAAAATGTTTTTCACCATTTAATTCCGTTTGTTCTAAAACACCGATTTCAGCAAACACCGTTAAGTTACGATAAATCGTATCAAAGCTAAGACCTGGATAATCATCCTTCATATGCTCTAAAACGTCTTTCGCCGTTAAATAACGATTGTGAGCTGCAAATAACCTGAGCATTTCTTCCCTTTTTCCAGTATGTTTGTATCCTTTATCTTTCATTAGGCGTAAAGCTTCTGTTAGATTCATATCTATCCCTACTTTATGCAGTTTTTTTCTTTTTCCATAAAATCGCACCAATTAAAATAAGAACTGCTATCATAACAATTGTACCACCTGGTGCTAAATCAAGTTGATATGAAGCAAACATTCCACCAATTACTGCAATTTCACCAAATAAAATGGAAAAGAAAATTGTTTGTTTAAATCCATTCGCAATACGAATACTTGCTGCAACTGGTAACGTCATTAATGATGATACGAGAAGAACCCCTACTACACGCATTGATACTGCAATGACAAGGGCAACCAATATAATGAAAATAAAGTGAATCCACTTTGCACTCAAACCGGTTGATACAGCATATTCCTCATCAAACGATAGTAAAAATAACTCTTTATATAATAAAGTGATCGTTACAATAACAACAATTGCTACAATGCCGATGATTATTAAATCCGTACTTGTTACAGCACTTACACTCCCAAATAAATAACTAAATAAATCAGTGTTAAATCCATTTGCAAGTGATATAAAAATAACCCCAATCCCCATTCCTGCTGAAAGAATAATCGGAATTGCTAATTCTTGATAATGTTTATATACAGTACGTAATTTTTCAATTAGTAACGCCCCACCAATAGAAAAAATCATTCCCATATATAACGGATTTAAAAATCCTCCTGTGAAAATTGTTTTTTCTAGTAGTAAACTTGCAGCAATACCCGATAATGTCACGTGACTTAATGCATCCGCAATAAGCGACATTCGGCGAATGACAACAAATACACCGATAAGCGGTGCAACAAGTCCGATTAAAATCCCTGCATATAAAGAGTTACGTAAAAAGTCATATTGTAAAAAATCTTGTATCATTATATCCTCCCGTGATGCTCATGCTCGTGTTCTAAACGATGAACATGATGTCCATATAAGACGGACATTTCTGCATCTTCTAACTCTCGGAACTTCTCTACATTTCCATGGAAATGTAGATGTTGGTTTAAGCATGCAACATGTGTTACCTTCTCAGTAACAGCTCCCATATCATGAGTAACGAGAATTAATGTGATTCCTAACCTTTTGTTTAAATCCTCTAATATCTCATAAAAACTTTCTACATTCTTCACATCTATTCCAACAGTGGGCTCGTCCAAAATAAGTAATTCTGGATCACTAACGAGCGCACGAGCAATAAATACACGCTGTTGTTGTCCACCAGAAAGTTCTCCGATATTGCGCCCTTGAAACTCACTCATTCCTACATCAGCAATCGCTTTTTCTACCTTTTCCCTATCGTTTTTCGTAAAAAAGCGAAACAGCCCTTTTTTAGAAACGAGTCCCATTGATACAACTTCAAAAACAGTTGCCGGAAAACCAGAATTAAAGCTATTTGCCTTTTGCGACACATAACCAACTTTGTTCCATTCTTTAAACTTCTTACTATCAACACCAAACAAACGAATACTTCCCTGTTTTGGCTTTAAAACGCCTAATAAACATTTTAGCAAAGTTGATTTCCCAGAACCATTCGGCCCAACTAAACCTAAAAAAGCTCCCTTCGGAACTTGCAAATTAATATCTTCTAACACATTTCGATCTTCATATCGAAATGACAATCCTTCTATTTCTAATATATTATTCATATCATCTCACCTATTTTAATTCAGAATGATTCCGATTTATATCTATTTGAATTATAGTACAGCTTATTATAGTTGTAAACCAATCTGCCTAAAATATATCAATTTTTTCAAGAAACCTTACTATTATAACAAAAAGCAGAGAAAAATTCTCTGCTTTCGAAAAGTATTCCTATAAAGTGAAACTTTAATCAGTGGGGTTTTCTTCATCCCCCACTGATTATTAGTTGAACCAATCGGATTTTTATGGGCAGTTGATCCCCCATCTAACTTCTTTGCTTTCGCTGCATTTTGAGGTGGGGGTCTTACTGCCCATTAAAGCGGGATAAAATGAAACCTTAATCAGATGAGGCCATCCCCTACCGATTATTTGCCCTCAAATAGCGGGATACATGTTTTTTAGTGGATAGCCGATTTAAACTTGCCACCATTTGTCTCTTGTGTATTCATAATCGTAACAAACGCATTCGCATCAATTTCATACACAATTGATTTTAACTTCGTCACTTCCAGACGCGTTACAACTGCATAAATAACTTCTTTTTCTTTATCCGTGTAACCGCCTTTCGCTACAAGCTTTGTAGTTCCACGACCAAGACGATGCAAAATCGCATTTGATACTTCCTCATATTGATCTGATACAATTAAAACCGCTTTCGTTTCATCTAAACCTTGAATGACTGTATCAATTGTTTTGAAGGCGATATAGTACGCCATAACAGAATACATAGCTTGTTCAACACCAAATACAAATGCTGCCCATGCAAAAATGAATAAGTTCACAAACATTACAAATTCGCCAACAGAGAAAGGCAATTTCTTCGTTAATAAAATACCCATGATTTCTGTTCCGTCCATTGATCCACCATGGCGAATAACGAGCCCTACACCAATACCTAAAATAAGACCCCCAAACACTGTTGCTAAAATCGGCTCTGTTGTAAAAGGCGGAACAGCATGTAACGTTGATTCAATAAACGCTAAAGCTACAATACCGAAAGCCGAAGATAGCATGAATGTTTTTCCGATTTGCTTATAACCTGAATACATAAATGGGATATTGAGAATAACGACTAAAGTAGAGAAACTTAACCACCAAATATTAGGAGTAAGATAATCTAATATAAGAGAAATACCAATAATTCCACCATCAATAATTTTATTTGGCATTAAAAATAATTCAATCGCTACCGCTGCGCATGCTGCCCCAAAAATAATCATAACTAAACGATAAATAAGATGGATAACACTTTCTTTTCGATGTTGCTTTTGTTCCATAAGTCCTCCTTATACTCTTTTTCTATAGTTTTGTCCTTATATTATAACATACGCTTCTTTTTCTCATGAAAAAAAGAAACTCTACGCGAATATGTACAAGCTACGTACTCATATATTTCGATAGAAGAACGTGTGAAGGAGGATAACTCGATGAACCTCATTAAACAACTTGTAAATAAAAAATTAAATCATATTTCTACAAAAGAGTTATTGAAATATAGTAAAGAGTATGAAGTTTCTATTACGACTGCACAAGCGGATCAAATTGTTTTACTTATGAAAGGTAAGAATATTAACATTTACGATAATGACGAACGGCTAGAGCTCTTAAAACAAATAGCAAAAGTAACCTCCCCTGCTACTGCCCAACAAGTAAATACTTTATTTCAGCAACTACTAAAATAAGGAGGGGAAAATCCCCTCCTTATTGCTTATTGCGCTTTAATTTTCTCAAGAATTCCTTCATCAAAAGTACCATTTTTCAGCATTTCGATTTCTAATTTATATGGTGGCTTCTTATCTTTTTTATCTTCACCTACATATGGCGTTTCAAGAATTTTTGGTACGTGCATTAACTGCGGGTGATGCACAATATGATGTAACGCTTTATAACCGATATGACCGAAGCCGATATTTTCATGACGGTCCTTTCCTGCGCCGCATACATTTTTACTATCATTAATATGAAGTACTTGCAAACGATCAACACCAACAATCTTATCAAATTCGTTTAATACGCCGTCAAAATCATTTACAATATCATATCCTGCATCGTGCGTATGACACGTATCAAAGCATACTGATAATTTTTCATTATATTTGACACCATCAATAATCTTTGCAATTTCTTCAAAGCTACGACCGCATTCTGTTCCTTTTCCTGCCATCGTTTCTAACGCAATGTTAACCGTCTGCTCTGGCGTTAATACTTCATTAAGCCCTTTAATAATTTGTTGAATACCAGCATCCGCTCCTGCACCAACGTGCGCACCTGGGTGAAGAACGATTTGTTTCGCTACACCTAATGCCGATGTTCTTTCAATTTCCATGCGAAGGAAGTCTACACCTAATTGGAATGTTTCTGGCTTCGTCGTATTCCCAAGATTAATAATATATGGCGCATGTACGATAATTTCCTCAATACCGTTTAGTTCCATATGTTTTCTTCCTGCTTCTATGTTCAATTCTTC
The DNA here is from genome assembly GCA_018250355.1 of Bolla brennus. Taxonomy (NCBI): domain Eukaryota; kingdom Metazoa; phylum Arthropoda; class Insecta; order Lepidoptera; family Hesperiidae; genus Bolla; species Bolla brennus. Next base: position 66,175 of record DWRB01000005.1, on the reverse strand, counting down.
AATTGGTTTTCTTCGTGTATTTTGCGGTGCACCTGTATAAATCATAAACGTCGTTGCACCGTATGAAACAGCCTCTTCACTTGCTGCTAATAACATTTTCTTACCACTCATAGAAACATGAGATCCAATCTTTAACATACAATCACCTCTTCAATATACAATAGATATAATGATAGCATAATTTGTAGAAATATGTAGTGAATTGTTTGTTGCTAAAACACTACGCAAATTGTAACTAGCTACACCGAAACTTTAATCAGTGTTTTTCCATTCCCCACCGATTATTATCCCGCAAATAGCCGGATAAAAAAAGATAAGGGGGTTCCCCTTATCTTTTTTTATGGCTATATTTTTTCTTCACTTTGTCACGTTCTGTTGCAAGTTTACGTTTATAGTTTGGTTTTACTTTTTTCGGCTTTTTAATAACTTTCGTTGCCATAACGTCAAGTTCATCATTTGGTTTTTTACGGCTCTTACGACGACGACGTTCACCTAAATCCGCCCACTCATCTCCACGTAACTCTACATGCTTGAACTCAATATGACGTTGTTTTTCTAAACTATCTAACGCTTCTTCGTTTGCTGGATCATAAATCGTCACTGCAATACCTGAATGCCCCGCACGTGCTGTTCTTCCAACGCGGTGAACGAAGAAATCTAAATCTGATGGAAGTTCGTAGTTAATAACATGACTAATTCCTTCAATATCAATACCACGTGCTGCTAAATCAGTTGCAACAATATATTGGAATTCAAGATCACGAATTTGTTTCATCATTTTTTTACGATCACGCGGTGATAAATCTCCGTGAATTCGTCCAACTTTTAAGCCACGTTCCATTAATCCGTCAGCAACCTGATCCGCCATCTTCTTCGTATTCGTGAAAACAACTGCTAAATACGGTTTAAATTGTAGCAACATTTTGTTCACTAAATCGATTTTGTTACGATGTTTAGAAGGTACTAAATAATGCTCAATATTCCCAGCCGCAACTTGTTTTGGATTGATATGAATATGCTCTGGATTCTCCATATATTTCTTCAGAAACGGTTTTAGTTTTTGAGGAATTGTTGCAGAGAAAACTAGCATTTGCAAGTTTCTAGGCATGCGTGATGCAATTTTGTCTACATCATGAATGAATCCCATATCAAGCATTAAGTCTGCTTCATCGACAATAATAGTGTTTGCTTTATGAACAAATAATGCTTGCGCTTCTACTAAATCTTTAATACGTCCTGGTGTTCCAACTACAATATGAGGTTGTTTTTTCAACTTTTCAATTGATCGTTGTTTATCAGTTCCACCAATTAAACAACGTGCTGTAATCATTTGATCTTCCGCACAAAACTTTGTTAATTTCACGATTTCTTCGTAAATTTGTTGTGCTAACTCACGAGTAGGCGCTGTAATAACAAGTTGTACTTCTTCACGACTTGCATTAATTCTGTTCAATGTAGGAAGTAAGTATGCATGTGTTTTCCCAGAACCTGTTTGGGATTGTCCAATTACACTTACACCTTTTTTCACGACCGGGAAAATTTTCTTTTGAATTCCTGTCGGCTCTGTAAAGCGTAGTTCACGAACTGCATCTATTAAAAATGGTTTAAAATCATACTGTGTAAAAGTTTGTTGTGTCATAAGTTACACCTTCTTTCTAAATTTCTACTGCGCGCACAAATCAGTCAAGTCTACATTATATCGAAATCTACAAGTAAAATCCATCTTTAGTTTAGGTTTTTACTTCAAAAACTAACCTTCTTCCTTCTTATTGCATATTGTATGTGTATATACCTAACTGAAGAAAGGAGGATTTCTCACATGTTTCCAAAATCCCCCACAAGGCAAATGTATCCGAATCCAGGACAGCAACCTTATACACCATATCCAATTCCACAACTACCACCGATGGCACAAAAAAAGAAAGGGTTCCTTGCTAAACTCTTTAAAAAACACGATCCAACCGAGCCTTTCATGCAAATGGTTCCACCTTATCGACAAATGGATGGACCGCCGCCAATGATGCACCAGCACCAGCAACCGCCGCCCCAATATCAACAACAATACCAATACCAACAACAATACCCGCAGCAATACTCACAACAATATCAACCATACATGCAGCAACATCCAGAGCAAATGATCCCCCCTCAAATGTATGAATCAAATGAAACGCGCGGTGGTGCAGCAACTACAGCAGCATCAAGTAGCGGCATCGGCAGTTTTTTGGCGAATTTAATTTCGAATCCAACTAATATGATAAACAATATTGAAAAAGTATCCCAAGTCGTTCAATCTGTAAGCCCTGTCGTCGAACAGTACGGTCCTATTATGCGTAACCTACCAAGCATTGTTAAAATCCTCACCTCTGGAAAAAGTACGGAAGAAGATCCAACTGAAAATCAGGCTGAAGACATAACAGAAAAGGTTGAGGTAGCAACTCCGCCGCCTCCACAAAAAAAAAGAAAAAGAAAAAAAATAGTGATTGAGCCTGTCATAGAAAAAGAATTACGAGAGGAGCCTGTTCAAAAAATAGCAACAAAACCAAAACTATATGTGTAACAATCCTTTGTTTTCTATCCATTCCTCCTTTATAATGTAAAAGACTATGCACAAAAGTATCCCTTGTTTAGAAGGAGAGGATTACTCATATGAAAATTGTTAAAATTTCCCCTCGTGGTTATTGCTACGGTGTTGTGGACGCGATGGTTATTGCACGTAACGCCGCATTAGATACATCATTACCAAGACCTATTTATATTTTAGGTATGATTGTTCACAACAAACATGTAACAGATGCATTCGAAGAAGATGGCATCATTACATTAGACGGTCCAAGTCGATTAGAAATTTTAGATAAAATTGAATCTGGTACTGTTATTTTCACTGCACACGGTGTTTCTCCAGAAGTTAAACAACGTGCAAAAGAAAAAGGTTTAACGACAATCGATGCTACTTGTCCAGATGTTACAAAAACACATGACCTTATTGAAGCAAAAAAAGCTGAAGGTTACCATGTCATTTATATCGGCAAAAAAAATCATCCAGAACCAGAAGGCGCAGTTGGTATTGCACCTGACATCGTTCACCTTATCGAAAGAGCTGATGATTTAAAAACATTAGAAATTCCAACAGATAAAATTTTAGTTACAAATCAAACAACGATGAGCCAATGGGATGTTCAACATTTAATGGAGGACATTCAGAAGAAATTCCCAACAGCAGAATTCCATAAGGAAATTTGTTTAGCAACTCAAGTTCGCCAAGAAGCTGTCGCTAAACAAGCTGATGTTGCAGACTTAACAATTGTTGTTGGTGATCCGAAAAGTAACAACTCAAACCGTTTAGCACAAGTATCACAAGAAATCGCTGGTACGAAAGCATACCGCGTTGCAGATGTAAGTGAAATCAAATTAGAATGGCTACAAGGTGTAGAAAACGTAGCTGTTACAGCAGGTGCTTCTACTCCAACTCCAATTACGAAAGAAGTTATCGCTTTCTTAGATCAATATGATCCAATGAATCCCGCTACATGGGAGACAGTTCGAAAAGTACCATTACAAAAAATATTACCTCGTGTAAAAGTGAAAAAAGAACAATAATAAAAACCGTTGCCTATATGAGCAACGGTTTTTATTTTTCTTATACAAATGTAAATGGATCTGTATGTAATTGCGAAGCATGAATGTGTACATTGAGTTTCTTTTCATCCACTTTTTCTTGTAATTGCTTTTGTACTCCTTGCTTCATTACTTTTTCAACGTTATGTCCTGGGTCGACTATATTTAAACCGAGCATCATCGCATCATGAGCAACATGATAATACATGTCACCTGTTACATATACATCCGCTCCTTTAAATTTAGCCTGATTGATGTATTTATTACCATCGCCACCAAGTACAGCTACTTTGCGCACTTTATCATTTAAATCCCCAACAACTCGTGCACCCTTTACATCTAATGATTTCTTTACATGTTCCGCAAACTGTCCAAGTGTCATTTCTTCTTGTAAATATCCTATTTTTCCAAGCCCTAATGTTTCACCTTTGTTATCAAGTGGATACACATCATATGCTACTTCTTCATATGGATGTGCCGTTACCATTGCTTTAATCACTTTTCGCTGTAGTGAAGCTGGAATTATCGTTTCGATTCGCACTTCTTCTACGCGTTCTAACTGCCCAGTTTCCCCGATATAAGGATTTGTTCCCTCTTGAGGTACAAACGTACCTGTACCCTCGCTATTAAACGTACAGTGGCTATAATTGCCGATATGACCAGCACCTGCATCTCCTAATGCTTTTCGTACTTCTTCTGCATGAGTTACTGGCACAAACACAACAACTTTTTTCATTTCTTCTGCATATGTCGGTGCCAAAACTTCTGTACTTTGCAATCCTAACGCCTCAGCAAGTAAATCATTTACCCCGCCCTTAGCAACATCCACATTTGTATGTGCTGCATAAATGGCAATATCATTTTTAATACACGTTTCAATAATTCTTCCGTACGCTTTATCTGTATGAATCGCTTTTAACGGATTAAAAATTAAAGGGTGATGTGCAATAATGACATTCGCCCCTAATTGAATTGCTTCATCCACAACTTCCTCCGTTACATCTAACGCAATCAATACGTGTTGTACGGGTTTATTAAGCGCTCCAATTTGCAGGCCAATCTTATCTCCTTCCATCGCCAAATGCTTCGGATACATACTTTCAAATAAAGAAATAATTTCATGGCCATTTGGAATTTTACTCATGATAAAACCTCCCGTATCATTTTCATTTTCGCTTCTACTTCCGCACGCTTCGCTTTTGTTTCTTCAGAATCAGCCGCACGTTCTAACTGCTTTAAAATATTTTGGAAGTTTTTCAATTCCCCTTCCCATTTTTCAACGAAAGCTTCACCTTTTTCTTTTATTAAAAATGGTCCCATAAATAATTCCGCTTGTTTATTTTCAGAATAAGGCACCGCAATGTTTCCTCGCTCGCCTACTAAAATCTCGTAAATTTTCCCATCTTCTTTTACGATTTTTTCATGGATAAGCTCCCATCCATTCTCAATAAACCATTCACGAATGTGATGCGCTGCAATATTCGGCTGTAAAATTAAACGAGTTACCCCTTCTAATTTTTCTTTACCACTTTCTAAAATGTCACGAATTAACGCTCCACCCATTCCAGCAACCGTAATTACATCTACTTCCCCTGGCGCGATAACGGCTAATCCATTCCCTTTACGCACGTCTACTTTATCTTGTAAGCCACTTTCAGCTACAGTTGCTTGCGCAGAGCGAAATGGCCCATCTACAACCTCTCCAGCAACTGCTTTTGTAGCAATATTATTTATAATTGTATAACACGGTAAATACGCATGATCCGATCCAATATCAGCAACTGTAGATCCTGCCGGTATTTCACGCACAACTTCTTCTAATCGTTTTGAAAGCTTTACTTCATTCATGTATTTCCATTACTCCTTCTCTTGTCAGTCTGTCTCCATGATAATGAATTTATGGTAGTTGTTGCAAGCCTATAACAACAATTCCATTCTCTATCACTCATCGTATTTTAGAAAATATAGAAAAACAAGCCCTTTGCATAAGCAAAAGGCTTGTTATACGGAACTTTATTTTTTCTTCGATAACCAATCAGCTACTTTAGCGGCTTGATCAGCTGGAACTATATTGGCAGGCATATTTCCTTTTCCTTTCGAAAGAATTTCTTTAATTTCATCTTTTGAAAGTTTCCCACCAATTTTTTGTAAATTAGGCCCTACTGCCCCTTGTAACTGATCACCGTGGCAGCTCGTACAGCTTTGCTTCACAATATCCTCTGGTTTTGATGCTGTTTGTGCTGGCTTCCCGCCATTTTTTGCATCAGCTAACTCTTTAGATTTATTTAGCCCCTGAAATGAAAATACAAACATAACGATAATACCTAATGCTGCAATAAGAGCGAACGGAATCAGCGGATTACGTTTCATATCTCTTCTCCCCCCTCTACACCCCTAAATAGTTAGATGATTCAGTCATTTCCATTGTACTTGAAAACGCTCTATCAGAAAAGAGTAAACTACTAATCGTTAAAAATATTCCATAAATTCAGTTTATTGTTTTTTATTGTTATATCGCTTATTATTTCGATAATTATTAACGTTTCTCATCATATTTTTCACTTTTCTACATATATTTTTGTATAGAATACACAAAATTAATCGAAAAATCGAAAAATGAGCATTTGCAAATCAAAAGACAATTCTGTAAAATAAATTACAAGAAATTGTAATCGTTGCCGATAGCTAAAGTTTAACAAAAGTTAACAAAATAAAAAAGTTTACTTCACAAAGGTGAAGTAAACTTAAAGGTAGCCTATTCTAAGAAATCCTTAAGACGCTTACTACGGCTTGGATGTCTTAATTTACGAAGTGCTTTTGCTTCAATTTGACGGATACGTTCTCTCGTTACGCCGAATACTTTCCCAACTTCTTCAAGCGTACGAGTTCGTCCATCATCTAAACCAAAACGAAGACGTAGAACATTTTCTTCACGATCTGTTAGTGTATCTAACACATCTTCTAATTGTTCTTTTAGCAATTCATACGCTGCATGGTCCGCAGGCGATGTTGCTTCTTGGTCTTCAATAAAATCACCTAAATGGGAGTCATCTTCTTCACCGATCGGTGTTTCAAGAGAAACTGGCTCCTGTGCAATTTTTAAGATTTCGCGTACTTTTTCTGGAGCAAGATCCATTTCTTCACCAATCTCTTCAGGAGATGGTTCGCGTCCTAAATCTTGTAGTAATTGACGTTGTACACGAATTAACTTATTAATCGTTTCAACCATATGAACTGGGATACGAATTGTTCGTGCTTGGTCTGCAATCGCACGTGTAATCGCTTGGCGAATCCACCAAGTTGCATACGTACTAAATTTGAAACCTTTACGATAATCGAACTTTTCAACCGCTTTAATTAGACCCATATTCCCTTCTTGGATTAAGTCTAAGAAAAGCATACCACGGCCCACGTAGCGCTTTGCAATACTTACAACAAGACGTAAGTTTGCTTCTGCAAGACGACGTTTCGCTTCTTCATCGCCTTCTTCAATACGCGTTGCAAGTCGAATTTCTTCTTCTGCAGATAGTAAATCTACACGACCAATTTCTTTTAAATACATACGAACGGGATCATTGATTTTAACCCCAGGTGGTACACTTAAATCATTAAGGTCAAATTCTTCTTCCGCTTTTGTAATTTGGCGATTATTAGGACCTTCGTCGTTATCATTGTCACCAACTAAGTCAATCCCTTGTTCACCTAAATATTCATAGTATTCATCCATTTGATCGGATTCAATTTCAAATCCATTCATGCGTTCTGCAATCTCTTCATATGTAAGAACGCCACGTTTTTTTCCGAGCTCAGTGAGTTGTTCTTTCACTTGCTCAAGGGTCATTTCAGTTTCAATTTGTTTAGAACGAGCTGGTTTGTCAGCCATCTGTTCCCCTCCTTACGCGAGATACAAACATTCATTATACTAAAAATTTATCAAAAAAGCTATTTTCTCGCTCTTTGATTTTGTAAATATGCTACATAATATTTAGCAGCCTCTACAGGATCTGTTTTTTCCATTTGTTTTACCTTAAAGATGATTTCCATCTTTTCAAGTTTTTCTTGATGACGGCTGAGCGTCTCCAAATGGCCTTGTAACACTTCTTCTGTGTATTCTGGATTAATAAATTCATCCGTCGAAATATCAGTGATAATATTTTTCAACTTCTCATCAGAGAGCCAACTTAAAAATGTTCCGACTGAAGGTTCATTTCCCTTTTCATAATATGCGTATAGTTCATATAAAATCCCTTTATGTTCTTCTGTATGAAAATCTTCTATGTGGGATTCCATACGAACAGCCACTTCTGGACTTTGCAACATATGATAAATAATTTCTCTTTCTGCCCTTTCAAAACCTGTTAACTTCGGTTTTGTTTGAACAATTTGAGACGGCTTAGAAACCTGCTTTACTTGTTTTTGCTGTACCTTTTGTTCTTTGCGATATTGGTGCAATTGATTCAAAAGAGTTTCCATTGAATACGAAAATTCTTGCGATAATGACTTCAAATATGATTCCGCCTGCATCGCATCCTGTAGCAACGATAACTCTTTTAAAACACTTTTCACATATTCTTCTTTGCCAGACTCATCTTGCAAATTTTTCCCTAAACGCAAATAATTTATTTTAAAACCAACAAAACTTATACTTGATTTCACAAGATTTTCAAAAGCAGTTGTCCCATATTGTTGCACATATTCATCAGGATCAAGCTTATCTGGCAAGGATGTAACTTTCACTTGGCAACCAACTTTTAGCAATAATTGCCCTGCTTTCATCGTTGCTTCTCGCCCTGCTTTATCACCATCATAGCAAAGAACAACAGTTTCAACGTTACGTCGCAGAAGTTTTGCTTGTTCTTCAGTTAAAGCTGTTCCCATTGTCGCAACAGCTTCTTCCACACCACTTTTTACCGCAGCCATTACGTCGGCATACCCTTCAAAAAGGACCACTTGCCCACGTTTTCTAATAAACGGCCTCGCTTGGTGGAAGTTATACAACAATTTGCTTTTATGAAAAATCGGTGTTTCAGGGCTATTTAAATATTTCGGAGTGTCATCTCCTAACGCCCTTCCACTAAACGCTATCACTTTACCTTGTAACGTATAGATTGGAAACATAACTCTTCCACGGAAGCGATCATAATGACTACCATCCTTCTCGCTCCTTATGAGAAGACCAGCTTGTTCCATACTAGACAGCGATAAACCTCTTTTTTGTAAAATTTTCGTTGCTGCATCCCAAGCAGGTGACGCATAACCAATTTCAAACTTCTCAATCATCTCTTTCGTAATACCACGTTTTAACAAATACGAAAGTGCTTCATTTCCTTCTTCTGTATTTACTAATAAATGATGATAATACTTTTTCAAAAGTTCATGAGCCTGTTGCATGATGACAGTGTCATCAGATATGTCTTCTTGTTGTCCTTGCCCTGATGTATACTCTGCAACTGCAGTTCCATTTCTTTCACCTAGCTTTTGAACAGCCTCGGTAAAAGCCAATCCTTCCATTTTCATTAGAAAGGAAAATACATTTCCACCTTCTCCACATCCGAAGCAATGAAAAATTTGCTTATCAGATGAAACAGAGAATGAAGGAGAATTCTCACCATGAAATGGACAAAGGCCAAAATAGTTACGCCCCTGTTTTCTAAGTTGAACGTATTCACCAATCACTTCTACAATATCCGATGACGTCCGAATCTGTTCAACAACTTCTTCGGGAATTCTGTTCCCCATAAATCCATCTCCGTGTCGTATTTTGTATTCGATAAAAATTAAAAAATTCCTTTATAATTCGACAATATTTTTTCTAAACTTATTAGAAAGTGTTGTCGATCACGTTATCAAACGATTTTGTAGGCCCTTTTCTGCGTAATTTCGCACATACGTACCTACTATATAAAATTGTATCTATTTGCTCACCTGTTACAAATGTACCTCCTGGAGACAATACATATACACTTTTTTACAAGAAGACTAGCAAGCACCATATCCTATGTGATCACGAGATCTGTTTTTTGCATGTTGATACATATAAAAAATCAACTTTAGCTTATTCAGCATCTACATAGATCCAATTTCCCTTGCTACTTCCTTAAACGATGAGCATACGATGTGACAAACAAAATTTCGACATGAACTTTCGTTCCAGCTTGCACAACTTTCAGCATTCACAGGATATGCATCTGCATCAACTAATACGATATTGATGTTTTGCATATTTCTGTATTCTACATCCCTTCTGCGAATCCTTCCATAATGTGCGTTTTCTTGTATAGATTTTGTCGATTTAACGTAATTACATGTCTTTTCGTAAATCCTATCCCTAGTTTATTCTGAAAAATTAAAGTCTAAACGTAAAATATAGGTTTTTATCACAATTTTTTATTATAATATATTTTCTTCAACTACGCTACATATCCCTTTATTTTTTCATCTTCTATTTCAGGATAACGAAACCCTGCCTTTAGCATAATAAAAAGACAGAAGAATATAAGTATAACCACTCCGCTATAATCTATTACGAAATCAACAGGTATTGTGTTTCTCACGAGCGAAAAAAGCACATTCACCTTTGGTAAATGTGCTAAAACAATTTTTGGTTTTGCACTGCATTCACAATAATGTTGGCTGTTTCTTCAATCGCTTTATTCGATACATCAATTACTTGACAATTTATTTTACCAACTACATTCTCAAAGTGATCAATTTCTTCTTTAATACGATTAATATTGGCATATGTTGCACCATCACTTAGTCCAAGTGATTTCAATCGCTCTTTTCGAATATGATTCAACTTATCTGGCGTAATTTTCAAACCGAAGCATTTTTCTTTAGCCACTTGATATAATTCTTCAGGCGGATCTACTTCTGGTACGAGCGGTACATTGGCAACTTTCAAACGTTTGTTATGAGCTAAATATTGAGAAAGCGGTGTTTTTGATGTGCGCGAAATTCCAATCAACACGATATCTGCTTTTAAAATACCACGTGCGTCTCTACCATCATCATACTTTACAGCAAACTCAATCGCTTCAATCTTTTTAAAGTATTCTTCATCTAATCTACGAACAACACCCGGCTCATATCTTGGTACTTGCCCTGTAATTTCTTCAATTTGATCGATAAGAGGCCCGATAATATCATATGCCTCTACGCCTTCTTTCGCAGCCTCTGTCACTAAATACTGACGCATGTCAGGCTTTACTAACGTAAAACAAATGAGCGCTTGATTGTTCTTAGCAATCGAAATCACTTCTTTTAATGTCCCTGTATCTTCTACATACGGTACACGTCTAATATCAGGAGCAAATGGGAATTGACCCATCGCTGCTCGAACAACCAAATCAGCCGTTTCTCCAACAGAGTCAGATACGACATATACGATTTTATTATCCATTACATTACCTCACTTTAAACAAATTACACTTATTCGTTATTTACTAAGTTTACAAACGCACGTGTAATATTTGTTTTTGTAATTCGTCCAATCACTTCTAAACCTTGTTTCGTATCTCTTACAACTGGCATCGCATCAATCTGTCTTTCTATTAATTCCATCGCAATATCATATAAAGAATCTTCTCTACGGCACATCGCAATGTTCGGCATCCTTGTCATGATAATATTAACCGGAAGAGAGGTTAAATCCTGCTTTCCAAGGCTAGCTCGTAATAAATCTTTACGAGATACAACGCCAACTAATAGCGTCGATTGATCTACAACGAACAATGTACCTACGTCCTCTAAAAACATAGTACAAATCGCATCGTATACTGATACATTTTTATCAATTACAGCTGGTCTAGATTGATAATCTTGTACTTTAATTTTCTTAACAGCTTCAGATAATAGCTGCCCCCCGGTTTTACCCGTATAAAAATAACCTACGCGTGGACGCGCTTCTAAATAACCAGCCATCGTTAAAATTGCTAAGTCTGGTCTTAGCGTTGCACGTGTTAGTCCTAATTGCGCAGCAATTGACTCCCCTGTAATAGGACCGTGATCTTTTACAATCTGAATGATATGTTCTTGCCGTTTATTCAGCTCTATGATAATCACCACCTTTAATGCACAACGAAAAAAGTTATACTATCTCTTAAATATTATATACTAAATATGCTATTTGAAAAAGATAGGATGTAAAAAGGACCGTATACGGTCCCAAATTATATTTGAAACTTATCAAGTTGTTCTAAGAAACGTCTTGACTTCAAATAAATCCCGCAATATTCATCATAATATGTATTCAATACTAAACGCATTTGTTTTTTTGTGCTATCCTTCACTGATACATTGCCAAGTCTATGTAAATCGAAGTGGTAGAAAAGACGTAATAATTTATGAACAGCTTCCCCCACTGGTATACGATACTGATCTTGCTCAGCATGACGCGAGCACAGAAAACCGCCTTCCCGGACAGAGAAGGCGACAAAATCTGTTTCTTGATGACAAATCGCACATGTATCAAAGTACGGGCGCATCCCTAATACCGGAAGCATTTTCGTTTGATAAATTAATGATAATACTTCTGAATCAACACCCTCACACATATAATGCAACGTTTGATATAACATTTCAAATAAATATGGATTATGTTTTTTATCTTCTGTTGCTTTATCAGTTAACTCAACAATAAATGATGCATAAGCAGTTAAAAATATATCCTCGCGAATTTCTTTCATAGTTGAAATAATCTCGCCTTGTTGCAAAGTTCCAAGTCCAGATCCCATTTGAATAAGAAAATTACCATGGGTCATAAGTTGCGAAACAGATGCTAACCGGCTTTTCGGTTTTTTCGCTCCTCTTGCCATTGCACTTACCTTACCCAATTCTCTTGAGAATATTGTAACAATCTTGTTCGTTTCTCCGTAATCTGTCGTACGGATAACGATGCCCTCAACTTTTTGAAACATGTTCGTCACCATCCAAGGTTTGAACAAAACGGGTCAAGAAATTGGAGAGTCTAGATGCGCTAGCTCCTCTTCATGTTGATCCATCTCATCGTTTACGTCTTTTTCCATTTCTTTCAAAAGCAAGTACGTTTCAATGCTTCCTGTTTTGGAGAAAAACTTCCAGGTAAAATCTAGCATAAGAATCCACCTTTCTCAATAAGCGTAGCCTATAAACCAATTTCCTTTGTTGTTATTAAATTGACCCATTTTGTCCATTTTCATGTGAGAAAAATTTTTCCTAATTTATCAAAACTCATAAAAACCAATAATCAGCGGATGAACAAAACATCCGCTGATTACAGCTTTACTCTATTTTAGTACTCGTCTTCGCGGAAACCAAGGTCACGAAGCTGAGACATTTTATTACGCCAATCTTTTTGCACTTTTACCCATACTTCTAAAAATACTTTAGAACCAAGTAATGCTTCAATGTCAAAACGAGCTCGCTTACCGACTTCTTTTAACATCTTTCCTTGCTTACCTATAATAATTCCTTTTTGTGATGCACGTTCAACAACAATCGTTGCGTTTATATAAACCGCTCCGCCCTCACGTTTTTGAATTGCATCAATAACAACAGCCACAGAATGCGGCACTTCTTCACGTGTTAAATGTAATACTTTTTCACGAATAAGCTCTGAAATAATAAATCGCTCTGGATGATCCGTTACTTGATTATCTGGGTAGTATTGCGGTCCTTCTGGTAAATACTTTTTAATTGTTCCAATTAAAGCATCCACATTATTGCCGTCTAATGCAGAAATTGGTACAATCTCTGCAAATTCATATAGTTTACGGTATTGATCAATTAACTCTAATAATTGCTCTGGATGAAGTTGGTCAATTTTATTAATTACTAAAAATACTGGTTGTTTCGTTTCTTTTAATTTCTCAATAATGAATTCCTCACCACGACCAAATCCTTCAACTGCATTGACCATAAACAGAACAATATCAACTTCTTTTAATGTCGTTTGAGCCATCTTCACCATGAAGTCGCCTAATTTATGTTTAGGTTTATGTATTCCTGGTGTATCAATGAAAATTACTTGTGAATCATTTTCTGTATATACGCCTTGAATTTTATTACGAGTTGTTTGTGGCTTGTCACTCATAATGGCAATTTTCTGGCCGATAATACGATTTAAAAATGTAGATTTCCCAACATTCGGTCTGCCAATAATAGAGACAAAACCTGATTTATAACCTTTTCTATTCATGTAAATCCTCCGCTAAAAATGCTCCTGGTAACAATTCTCCGACTGTCGTCTCTTGAACGTCACCATGTAAATTTGATAGGTATACTTTCGTATCCTGTTTACATAATTCTACCATAACTTGTCGACATGCTCCACAAGGAGGTACTGGACGCTTTGTATCCGCCACAATCGCGATAGCTACAAACTCTTTATCTCCTTCAGAAACCGCCTTAAATAAAGCTGTTCTTTCTGCACAGTTACATAAGCCATATGATGCATTCTCAACATTACATCCACGATATACTTTTCCATCCTGTGTTAATAATGCTGCACCTACTTGAAATTTAGAATATGGTACGTACGCTCGTTCACGCGCTTCGATTGCTTCTTGAATTAATTGTTTACTATTCATATTCCCGCATCCTTCCTGTCCACAGCTGTGAATAGATACACTCTCTTATTAAAGGCCTTTACAGCACTTTCAAAGCTTCATAAAAGCTTTGGAATGCAACTATACCACATACGGTAAAAAGATAATAGCACCAATTATAACGGCTATTATCGCAAACAATAAAACCGATCCGGCTGCGACATCCTTTGCAATTTTCGCAAACGGATGTATATCGGTAGTCGCTAAATCTACTGTTTTTTCCACAGCCGTATTTACCATCTCTAGACTCATTACAATTCCTATTACAATAAGTAATACCGTCCACTCTACTTTCGTAATATGGAAATAAAAGCCGCAGCATATAACAATGACTGCGGCTAAATAATGAATTTTCATATTTCGTTCATGACGAAGACAAAAGAATATACCTGCTATAGCATACCCAAAACTATTTATAAGTTTTCCTTTTTTCATCGACCTAATCCAAATGCCTCTAAAATTTCTTTTTGTCTTCCAAACATTTCTTTTTCATCCTCTTCTGTCATGTGGTCATAACCAAGTAAATGTAAAAAGCCATGTAGCGCTAAAAAGCCAAGTTCACGATCAAAAGAATGTCCATACTCTTCAGCTTGTTCTTTCGCTCTCGGAATAGAAATAATAAGGTCACCTAACATACGAGGCATCTCTGCACCTACAATTTCCATTTCTCCTTCTCCCATTTCTTCCATAGCAAAGGAAATGACATCAGTAGGCTGATCCTTATCTCGGTAATCACGATTAATCTCGCGAATGCGTTCGTTATCTACAAATGTCACTGATAACTCCGCACCATCCTCTATTTTTTCCATTTGAGCTGCTTTTTCTAATATCTCACGAATTAAATTCACATATTCTTCTTTCACTTCTTCTGTTTCATCAATGAAATCAATTAATAAACTCATTCTTTCTCCTTCTCCTCCGGTGGTTCCGGATATGTAATACGCGAATGGAAAATACCATTTAACGTTTCACATAACGTTTTTCCAACGATTTGTAGTTCCTTAAACGTCAAATCACATTCACTAAATTGCCCATCTTGCAGGCGATCTTTAATAATACTTTGTACTAAATTATTAATTTGATCTGGCGTTGGGTGATTCATAGAACGTACCGCCGCCTCAACACTATCAGCAATACCAACAATTGCCGACTCTTTAGAAGTTGCTTTTGATCCCGGATAGCGAAACATCTCTTCTGTATATTTTTCTTTATCTTCTTTAATCGCCTTATAATAAAAATATTTAAGTAATGTTGTACCATGGTGTTGTCCAGCAATATCGATAATTTCTTGTGGAATATGGTATTCTTCGAGCATTCTGACTCCATCTGTTACATGAGCAATGATAATATCTTTACTCGTCACAGGATCTAATTTATCATGTGGATTTTCAATTCCCATCTGGTTTTCAATAAAGAATTGCGGTTGTACTGTTTTTCCTACATCATGATAATACGCCCCTACACGTGCTAATACACCATTTGCTCCAACCGCTTCACACGCTGCCTCAGAAAGATTCGCTACCATTACACTGTGGTGATACGTTCCTGGCGCTTCTAACAAAATTCTACGCAAAAGCGGATGATTCGGACTCGATAGTTCCATAAGCTTCATGCTTGATACAATTCCAAGTCCACTCTCTAAATATGGTAATATTCCCATCGCTAAAACGGATGAGATAATTCCTGAAACGGAAGCCATCAATAATTGCGTTCCAATTTCAAGAGGTGAAAAATTCCCATTACGTAATAATAGTAACGCCGCTAAGACGACTACATTTAAGATAGAAACGAGTATACCAGCTTGCAAAATCATCGTACGACGATTTTTTTCTCTTAAGAAAATGCTTACTGATAATGAACTTAATAACACATAAATACCTACACTATAATTCAGTGTACTTGTTACTCCTTCATTAAACATAATACTTCCGCACACAGAAAAAATCATACTTGTTAAAAATACAAATCGATCGCCAATCATTAGTTTTACAAGTATTGTTCCCATCGCAACTGGGACAACATACGCAATTCCTGCATATTCAAGCTTTTGAAACAAACTAATCGTTTTCATTAAAACAATCGTGATAGACAAAATTGTAATATACGCTAAAATATACGGTCTATCTTCTCTTTTACGCTGTAAAAATACTTCAAACTGCTTATGCATAAAGTACAGTAACACACCAATGAGCACCGCTAATCCAACATAAGGCTGAAAACTATTACCTTTCTCTAATAAACCGACTAATTTCAACTGATTATACATATCACTTGAAATTGTTTCACCTTCTCTAACAATAACTTGTCCTTGAAGAATATAAACAGGTGGAACTAAATCTTCTTCCGCTTTCTTCTTCTCTTTCGTTACAGCCGGATCATAAAAATAATTTGCTGTAATCGCATATGATCCTAGCGCATTCACAGCTTCCTTCAATCCGCTATTCACATTGAGGCTTTTCATTTCATTAACAAATCGCTCTTTTGCTGCTATTTCTTCGGACATTTTAATATTTCCACCCATAATAACACTAACAGACGTTAGAGCCGCGTTCTTTGCTAATTCTAATTGATCCGGTTCTGCATTAATAAAATATAATAAATTCTCATCAGATAATTCCTTTGTTAAATTAGATGGCAACTTCTTCTTCAACTTTTCTAATTTATTTGCATCGGTCATCTTTTTTTGCTCTTCAGGTCCAGCAGCTTTCATCTCTTGAATTGCTTCATTTACCTTAGCAAAAACATCATTTACAATATCTACCCTATTTTGTTTATATTCACTTCTATATGTATATTGATCCCCAACTTTTTGAGCGGCCTCTTGTTTTTTTCTGTCTGTTATAACCTTATCTTCAATTTTAATAGGAGAATGAATTGTTTTTTTCGCAATAGAATACATATCAACATCTAATTGCTCTGGTTTTACATTATTCATAAGTGCAAAAAACAGCACTGCTCCTAATAAAACGTAAGAAATCCAACTTAGTTTTTTCGAATGTTGTAAATTACGAAACCACTTAGAAATTTCTTCAGATCTTAACATGATTTCAATACCTTCTCCTCTCCAGAAATAAAGTGAAACTATTTATAGCTTTCATTTCTTCTAGCCAACGATACTTTTAAGTAACATTTTGATACACCAGTACCTATAGTTTATTTCTCTTATCTTTTATGATAGTAAAAAATATGCCGTTCGCCAACCTTAATACAAAAAGAAATGATCCTGACAAATAGGATCATTCCATTTTATCATATGCCTCAATAATACGTTGCACCAGCGGATGCCTCACAACGTCCGTTTGTTCTAATATAATAAATGAAAGACCTGATACACCAGATAAAATGTTAGAAGCTAGCGAAAGCCCTGATTTTACCCCTTTTGGTAAGTCTACTTGTGAAGGGTCCCCCGTAATAACCATTTTAGAACTAAAACCTAATCTAGTTAAAAACATTTTTATTTGTGCACCCGTTGTATTTTGCGCTTCATCTAAAATAACAAATGAATCATCGAGCGTACGCCCTCTCATATAAGCAAGAGGTGCGATTTCAATTACCCCTCGCTCCATCATACGTTGCGTATATTCTTGTCCAAGAATATCGTGCAAAGCATCATACAATGGACGTAAATACGGATCTACCTTCTCTTTCAAATCTCCTGGTAAAAAACCTAAACTTTCTCCAGCTTCTACAGCCGGTCTCGTTAAAATAATTTTCTTTACATACCCTTGCTTTAAAGCTCTCACAGCCATTACTACAGCTAAGTATGTTTTCCCAGTCCCAGCAGGTCCCATTCCAAATACAATATCATTCTTCTTCATTGCATGAATATATCTTCTTTGCCCCATTGTTTTTACACGAATGGATTTACCTTTTGCCGTTTTAAAGATTTCTTCTTCATATAACTCTTCAAATTGAGCAATTTTCCCTTGTTGTGCGAGCTGAATTGCATACGCAACATCTCTTTCTGTAATTGATATACCTTTTCGAATAACAACAAGTAATTGCTGTAAAATTTTTTCTACGAGTGTCACGGTTTCAACTGCTCCAGATGCATGAACAGTTTCACCTCTAGTTACAATCGATACATTCAGTTCCCGTTCAATTACTTTCAAATGAGCATCATTGACTCCAAAAAGAGCGATTGCTTCGTTAGCATTTTCCAATTGTTGGTTCATTTCTACTAATTGTTCTGCCATTACTCAGTCTCCTTGAATATCGGATTCGGATATTGGTTGTGGCTCTGCAATATTTTCGATCACAGTATAATGCAATGTGACTTTTAGTTGATCCGCCTCAACCTCTTTACTCAAAATCTTATCACTTACAATCATAGCATGTTCATCCAATTTTTTCTTTAGTTCTTTTTCAGCCATCTCTTTCGCTACTTTCATTGCCTGTTTTTCTGTATATTCCCGATTCGCTTCTTCCTCTTCGCGCACGATATCTTTTTCGTACGCAATCGGCAGTATAAAACCAAATAGTTTCACATCGTGTTTTACACTTTCAGTACGAGAGCGTTTATACTTATCATGTTGAAATCCCCATATTTTTATTTTCGCACTCCCAAATGTAAGGTAATGCTCATTATATGCATTGCCAGTATATACTTGAAATTGCGTCTTTAGTGGCACATTCACCTCAGATGTGTACCACGTTTCTCCATATACAATACCTTTCGCCGAAACAATCGTCGGACTCTCCTCATTACCATATATCCCTGATACGAGAAGTTGCCCTTTCTCCACATGGTCATTTTTCAAGACGACCGGTTTTCCTACTTCAACAAATGTTTTTGTCACAATCGCTTCTTTTTTTGCTACTAAATTTTGCGGCCTTTGTTCCTTTTCTTTTTTCGGCTCGTTTTTTTCAACAATTTTAAAATGATACGTCGTTCCTCTTATTTCTAGTCCCGCCCAAGTAATCGCATTAATATTGTCTGTCAAATGACGTTGTACATCTTCTACATTAGGCATTTGGAATTGTAATTTCCCTTTTTTAATACCCATTTTGTCCAATTCTTTCATCAATATATATTCTGTTTCAGGTTTCGCCCCTGTAATTTCAATTTTCCAAACCATATTGGATAATGCAATCATGCCAAAAAAGAAAATTAAAAAACCAATTAAGAATCCACTATTTTTAATTAAACGCTTATTCAAAAAGGGAAAACCGTAACGCCCAATAAAATATAGTTTACATTCATTTTTTCTATAAATTGGTTTTATTTTTTTCACATCTCGTAATAACATACAAAAAACTAACGTTTCATCAGCAATCTTCTTAACATCCCAAACTAATAATTTTCTACGTACACATTCGTTAACGAACCGTTCCGCTCCTCTACCTTCAATTCGTACTTTTACATATCCAAGCCACTTTATAAACCATTTATTTTTCATCTACTATCTCCACTACCTTTCCAAAAGTATACACACTACTTTTTTCACTTTAATTAGCAAAATAGCTCGTACGAAAATAAAATATAGAGTTCTACCACCCATAAATAGCGAGATAAACTGAATAATAAGGTCGAATCACGAAAATAACGAAGAAAAACTTCACATATGGAAGTTTCCCTCACTCCTCTTGTTTTTCGTTTTCTAGAAATGTCACTTGCTCAATTATGCCTTCAAGCAAAAGTTCTTCTGGAAGGATTGTTTTAATAATAAAAGATTGCCCTTTAATTAATAATTGACCGTGCTTTAATAACAATCTTACTTCTTTATCTGAAAACACTAATAAACCCCGATGATTTTCTATATAGATATGCACTTGCCCAACAAGCGTGATCCGAGGTAGATCCATTAGCACATCCACTGGCAGGTCTATTTGCTTTGTTAACCAATTCTTCATTTGTTCTAATTTTTTCATCTCAAAAGACCCCCTCTCATCCCATATGTATGAAAAAAGAACTTGTAATATCACGTCCAAACTGAAAAAAAGCATAAAAAAACGTCTCATACGAAATGAGACGTTTTTTTATGCTAATAGCTGGATAACCAGCTTATTCACAAGTGATCCGTCTGTTTTACCTTTTACTTTCGGCATAACAGCAGTCATCACCTTACCCATATCTGCTTTAGAAGTCGCACCAACTTCAGAAATAACTTGCTTAATTACATTCGCTAGTTCTTCTTCTGTTAATTGCTCCGGCAAATATGCGCTTAAAATCTGAATTTCACTTTGCAGTTTATTAACAAGGTCTTCACGACCAGCTTTTTTAAATTCAAGGAGGGAGTCCTTATACTGTTTTACTTCACGAGCTAAAACTGTTAATTCCTCTTCTTCAGTAAGAGTATGTTGCAGTTTAATACCTTCATTTTGTAAAGCAGCCTTAACCATACGAATAACGGTTAATTTTTCTTTTTGTTTATTCTTCATCGCTTGTTTCATATCATCGTTTAAACGACCGAGAAGACTCATAACTTACACCCTCTCTTAGAATTTACGCTTTCTTGCCGCTTCAGATTTCTTCTTACGTTTTACACTTGGCTTTTCATAAAACTCGCGCTTTCTTGCTTCAGCAAGTGTACCAGTTTTAGAAACCGATCTTTTAAAACGGCGAAGTGCATCCTCCAAAGACTCGTTTTTACGAACGACTGTTTTTGACATTCTCTTTCCCTCCCTCCGAAACATCACACTTACATACTAATTTCAGCATGCAAAAAGAAACCCTTCTTCAGCATGTCTTTTACGATTATAATACATTTTATCACTTCAGGTCAACTATTTGGCAGAATAAAAGAAGAATAGATGCCCTGCCCTGTTCAAAAGCTATGTAGATAGCTTTTATCCTTTTCCCCTGAAGACAACTATATTTTTATCATTACATCTTTTTTAATACAAGAAAATATTAAATAACTACTCTTTCGACGTACCTGCCTTTTCAGTACTTAACTTCTCCACGAAAAAAAGAAAGCATGCAAATCGTTTCCGTTTGCATGCTTTTTTTATCCCGCTATTTGTCGGGCAGTAAGACCCCCACCTCAAAATTCAGCAAAAGCAAAGAACTTAGGTGGGAGGAACAAAAACCCCACTGATTAAAGTTTCATTTTATGCGCTTGCTGATTCTTTTTTTACATCGTCTTCAAGAACACGAACAAATTGCGCTTCGTTATATGGATAACCAGCTTTCGTAATTTTCACTTTCACTAGCTTACCAATTAATTCCTCTGATCCTTCAAATACAATTTTTAAGTAGTTATCCGTATAGCCTACATATAACCCTTTGCGGTCACCCTCTTTAAATTGCTCTTCCGGAATGATTTCAAGCACTTCCCCTTCAAACTGTGACGCATACTCTTTCGCTAATTGGTTAGATAGTTCAATTAAACGATGAACACGATCATTCTTCACATCTTCAGGAACTTGATCTTCCATACGCGCTGCAGGTGTTCCTGTACGCTTTGAGTAAGGGAATACGTGTAACTCAGAGAAGCGATTCTCTTTAATGAAATTGTATGTTTCCATGAATTCTTCTTCTGTTTCACCTGGGAAACCAACAATTACATCCGATGTAATCGCAAGGCCTGGTAACGCTTCTTTCAATCGATCTAAACGCTCTTGGAAAAATTCCATCGTATACTTACGACGCATACGCTTTAATACAGTATTAGATCCAGATTGCAATGGAATGTGCAAGTGACGTACAACTACTTCAGACTTATCTAACACTTCAATTACTTCATCTGAAATCTGACTCGCTTCAATAGAAGAAATACGAAGACGTTTTAATCCGCCTACTTCCGCTTCCATATCACGAAGTAATCCAGCTAAGTTATAATCTTTAATATCTTCACCGTACCCACCTGTATGAATACCTGTTAATACAATTTCTTTATAACCTGCATCTACTAATTGCTGCGCTTGTTTAATAACTTCTTTTCCATCACGAGAACGCATTAAACCACGTGCCCAAGGAATAATACAGAATGTACAGAAATTATTACAACCTTCTTGTATTTTTAAAGATGCACGTGTACGATCCGTGAAATAAGGTACATCCAGTTCTTCGTATACACGTGTTTTCATAATGTTGCGGACAGCATTAATTGGTTGACGCTCTTTGCGGAATTCTTCAATGTATCCTAACATCTTTTCACGATCCTGTGTACCAACTACAATATCTACACCTGGAATCGCCATAATTTCCGCTGGAGATGTTTGTGCATAACATCCCGTTACACAAATAACCGCATCCGGATTTTGACGAACAGCACGTCTAATAACTTGACGGCTTTTCTTATCTCCCGTATTCGTTACTGTACACGTATTAATAACATATACATCAGCTTTCTTTTCATATTCAGTTCTTTCATATCCACCTTGTTTAAACAATTGCCAAATGGCCTCTGTTTCATAGTGGTTTACTTTACAACCTAACGTATGGAACGCAACAGTTGACATTGATCATCACCCCATCAATTCAAAATGATACGAAGCAGCACTTAACGCGTATAACGGCGCCGTTTCTGTTCTTAAAATTCTTGGTCCTAAACTACATGGTACAAATTTATGTTCACGAAGCGTAGTAATCTCTTCCTCCGCTAAACCACCTTCTGGTCCAAATACAATCAATAGTTTGTGGCCTGGTTTCATCGTCGTTAAAGCTTTAGCAAAATTGGACTTCTCACCTTGTTTTGCTTCCTCTTCATACGCAACAAGACATACATCATACTCATTACTCATTGAAAGTAATTGCTTAAATGATGCCGGAGCATGCACTTCTGGAATTTCGCTTCTATGCGATTGTTCCGCAGCTTCTTTCACAATTTTTCTTAAACGCTCAACTTTTTTATCAGCTTTTTTCGCATCCCATTTTACGATAGAGCGAGATGCTTGAAATGGTAAAAATGCGGCTGCCCCAAGCTCAGTTCCTTTTTGGAAAATTAACTCTAGCTTGTCTCCTTTCGGCAGTCCACTTGCAATCGTCACGAAAACAGGAAGTTCACTTGACGCCTCTACCCATTCTACAATAGCCGTATTAATAAATTCACTGGTAATTTCATCAATTGAACATACTGCTGTTTTTCCGTTTACACAGCAATAAATGTGATCACCAGCTGACATACGCATCACTCTTGCGATATGATGTACGTCATCACCTACAATGCGAATACTTGTCTCATTTACATATTTCTCTTCTACAAAATAACGTTGCATATAATCACCTTAGTAGAGTTTCGTTCCTTTCGTAAGTCAACACTTACGAAAAGAACGAAACGTTATCATTTTTTCATATAACAAACGGCAAGTCCCTCACCTTATAGTGAGAGACTCCCCTTTTCATTATAAACTAAAATCTATATTACGCATTTCGTGCAATAATTGCTACCCAATCTTCCATTCGTAATACTTCTTCAATTGTAAATCCAGCTTTTTCTAGCGCTTCAGAAATTATCTTTTCCTTCGCTGCAATAATGCCCGATGTAATAAATAATCCGCCCGACTTCACAACTCTTGCTGCATCCTCAGGGAATAAAAGAATAATTTCTGCTAATAAGTTAGCTACGATTAAATCAACAGGACCTTCAATACCTTCTAAAAGACTATTTTGCCCAACAGACACGATATCATCTGTTTTATTTAAACGTACATTCATTTCTGCACTTTCCACTGCAACCGGATCTAAATCATACGCTTGAACAGAAGACGCACCTAATTTTGCCGCTGCAATACTAAGTACACCAGAACCTGTTCCTACATCAATGACAGTATCACCTGGCTGAACTGTTTTTTCTAAAGCACGAATACACATCGTTGTTGTCGGATGAGTTCCAGTCCCAAAAGCCATACCTGGATCTAATTCAATAATTTTTTCTTCCGGAGAAGCTGGTGTATATTCTTCCCACGTAGGCACAATTGTGAATGTATCAGAAATTTGTACTGGATGGTAATATTTTTTCCAAGCAGTAGCCCAATCTTCTTCATTGACTTCGTTAACGGTAATATTTCCAGTACCAATTTCGATGTCGTAAGATGGAAGCATATCAATAGATGATTTTACACCCGCAATCGTTTCCTGTAAAGAATCCGTTTGTGGGAAATATGCTTTTATTAATACACCTTCCGCCGGATATTCATCTGGGTTCAATGCATAAATTTCACCATATTGTTGCTCGCGCTCTTTCGTCAACTCCGCTGGATCCTCAATCGCAACTCCACTAGCACCAGCTTCATGTAAAATATGAGAGACAGCTTCTACTGCTTCTTCTGTTGTATGAATACTAACTTCTGACCATTTCACAATTTACCAACTCCATTTTTTATTTCCATTATTCCCCTTTGAAAGCACGTTTAAGCTTTCCAAATAAACTATCATCCTGCTCTTCTTGTCCCGCAAATTCACGTAATAACTCTTTTTGATGTGAAGTTAATTTCGTCGGTACAACAACACGAACGACTACATATTGATCTCCTTGACCATATCCACGTACGTTCGGAGCACCTTTTCCTTTTAAGCGGAATTCTGTTCCTGTTTGTGTTCCTGCTGGAATTTTCAGCTTCACTTTCCCATGAACAGTAGGAACTTCCACTTCAGCACCAAGTGCCATTTGCGCAAATGTTAATGGCATTTCACAAATAATGTGATCTCCTTCACGCTCAAAGAATTCATGATTTCTCACATGAACAACAACATATAAATCTCCTGCCGGTCCGCCATTTACGCCCGCTTCACCTTTTCCAGATACACGAATTTGTTGACCATTATCGATGCCTGCTGGAATCTTAACGTTGATTTTTTTACGTTTACGTACTTTACCCGAACCGTGACATGTCGTACATTTTTCTTTAATCATTTGACCAGTTCCTGAACAATGACCACAAGCTTGACGGTTTACGATACGACCAAATGGTGTATTTTGTTCCACACTTACTTGCCCTGATCCTGAACAATGTTTACATGTTTCTTTTGAAGTTCCTGGTTTCGCTCCGCTACCTTTACAAGTATCACATGGATCTTCTACTGGAATCTCAACATTTAATTCTTTACCAAAAATAGCTTCCTCAAACTCTAAAGTAACTTGATATTGTAAGTCAGCACCTTGACGTGGAGCATTTGGATCACGACGTCTACCGCCACCGCCGCCAAAGAACGAACTAAAGATATCTTCGAAACCGAAGCCACCGCCGAAGTCTCCTCCGCCGCCAAAGCCACCGAAACCTTGATTTGCGCCAGCATGACCAAATTGATCATATTGCGCGCGCTTTTGATCGTCGCTTAATACTTCGTATGCTTCTTGTACTTCTTTAAACTTTTCAATTGCATTTTCTTCTTTACTTACGTCTGGATGGTATTTTTTAGCCAAACGACGATACGCTTTTTTTATTTCATCTTTTGAAGCACCCTGGCTAAGTCCAAGGACCTCATAATAGTCTCGTTTACTCATAAATTTACAACCCCCGAATCTTTCACATAAACGTAATTTTAACACCGAAAGAAAGTGCTTTGCAACAAAGTTTCCTCACTTACAGTATGCAAAGTAAAAAACTTAAGAACCTCACACTTTTCTTTTCATTCGTGAAAAAAGTCAAACTCAAGGCACGCTTGACTTTGACTTTTTGTCATCTTACTTATTTATATTACTTATCTTCTTTTACTTCTTCGAACTCAGCGTCTACTACATTGTCTTTCTTCGCGCCAGCATCTTGTGCTCCTTGTGCACCTTCTGCTTGCCCTGCAGCTGCTTGAGCTTGCTCGTATAATTTAACAGTTAATTGTTGTACGATTTCTTGTAAAGCGTCTTTTTTCGCACGGATTTCCTCAAGCTCGTTCTTCTCGATCGCAGCTTGTAATGCTTCTTTCGCTTCTGTTGCTTTTGCAACTTCAGCCGCATCCACTTTACCTTCTAAATCTTTTACAACTTTATCCGTTTGGAATACAAGTTGATCAGCTTCGTTACGAAGTTCAACTTCTTCCTTACGTTTTTGGTCAGCGTCAGCATTTGCTTCTGCTTCTTGTACCATACGATCTACTTCTTCATCAGAAAGACCTGAAGAAGATTGGATTGTAATAGTTTGTTCTTTGCTTGTTCCTAAGTCTTTTGCACGTACGTTAACAATACCGTTCGCATCAATATCGAATGTTACTTCGATTTGTGGAATACCACGTGGTGCTGGTGGAAGATCTGTTAATTGGAAACGACCTAATGTTTTGTTGTCAGCTGACATTGGACGCTCACCTTGTAATACGTGAATGTCTACTGCCGGTTGGTTATCAGCAGCTGTTGAGAATACTTGTGACTTACTTGTTGGAATTGTAGTGTTACGCTCGATTAATTTCGTGAACACACCACCCATAGTTTCAATACCTAAAGAAAGTGGAGTTACGTCTAATAATAGTACGCCTTCTACATCACCAGTAAGTACGCCACCTTGAACTGCAGCACCTAATGCTACAACTTCATCAGGGTTTACACCTTTATATGGTTCTTTACCAGTTTCACGTTTAATAGCTTCTTGTACAGCTGGGATACGAGTAGATCCACCAACAAGGATAACTTTATCTAATTCACTTGGAGCAAAACCAGCGTCTTTTAATGCACGACGAGTTGGCTCTAACGTTCTTTCAACAAGACCTGCTGAAATCTCTTCGAATTTCGCTCTTGTTAACGTTAATTCTAAGTGTAATGGACCAGCAGCTCCAGCACTAATGAATGGTAATGAAATTTGTGTTTGTGTTACGCCAGAAAGATCTTTTTTCGCTTTTTCAGCTGCATCTTTCAAACGTTGAAGTGCCATTTTATCTTGGCTTAAATCAATGTTATTTTCTTTTTTGAACTCAGCTACTAAGTGGTCAATAATAACTTGGTCAAAGTCATCTCCACCAAGACGGTTGTCACCAGCAGTTGAAATAACTTCGAATGTTCCATCTGCTAACTCAAGGATAGATACGTCAAATGTACCGCCACCTAAATCATATACTAAGATCTTTTGCTCTTCATCTTGTTTTTCTAAACCGTAAGCAAGCGCTGCTGCTGTTGGTTCGTTAATGATACGCTCAACTTCTAAACCAGCGATACGACCAGCATCTTTTGTTGCTTGACGTTCTGCATCGTTGAAGTATGCAGGTACTGTAATAACAGCTTTCGTTACTGTTTCACCTAAGTATGCTTCAGCAGAAGCTTTTAAGTTTTGTAAAATGATTGCAGAAATTTCTTGAGGTGTATAATCTTTACCTTCAACTTCTACTTTGTAGTCTGTACCCATATGACGTTTAACAGACATGATTGTATTTGGGTTTGTAATTGCTTGACGCTTTGCAACTTCCCCAACTTGACGCTCTTCATTTTTGAAAGCTACAACAGAAGGTGTTGTACGGTTTCCTTCTGGATTTGGGATAACCTTTGGTTCTCCACCTTCCATAACAGCTACACAAGAGTTTGTTGTACCTAAGTCAATACCGATAATTTTACTCATGACGAATCCTCCTACTTTTATGTAAATTATTGATTTACTTTTACCATTGATGGGCGAATCACACGGTCTTTTAGTTTATAACCTTTTTGGAATTCTTCAACTACCGCGTTTGATTCAAATTCACTATCTTCCACTTGCATAATAGCTTGGTGTTCATTAGGATCAAACTGTTTACCAACAGATCCAATCACTTCAACACCTTCTTTAGTCAACGCTTCTAACAATTGACGATGCACCATTTCCATACCTTGTAACAAGGATTTCGTTTGCTCATCAGTTGCTTCCACTTGCATCGCTCTTTCAAAATTATCAAGAGCTGGCAAAATATCTGAAACTAGACTTTGTGCTCTATATTTTTCAGCAGCCTGTTTATCCATTTGGACACGACGCTTATAATTTTCAAAATCTGCTTGTAGACGTAATGTGCGACCTTCCGTTTCCGTTAGTTTCGCTTGTAACTCATCTACTTTTTCTTGTAAAAGAGCAGCTTCACTTTTTTCTTCTACAGTTTTTTCACTGTTTTCTGTCGTGACAGCTTCTTCAACTTGCGCTTCTTTTACTTCTTCTACCACTTGTTCGTTACGCTCTTCCACAATATTCACCTCCTTAAAAGGTATTAGGTATATGCTGAACACAATTACCTAAGCATTATATATTACACACAGCAATGAAAATTTCATTACTTGAGCGAATGTATTACTCTCATTTACTTTTTAAGTCCATCAGTAAATTGTCTCGTAAATAACTGTAACAAACTAATTACCCGCGAGTATTGCATTCTTGTCGGACCTAAAATAGCAATTGTTCCAAGCTGTTCTTCTCCAATCGAATATGTTGCAGAAATTAAACTACAATCTTCCATGGCCGTCGCAGAGTTTTCCCTACCAATTTTCACTTGAATACCTACTTGTTTATGACGCAAAATGTCATAAAACTCAGCTTCATTATCAATCATCGTCAGCAAGGATCTTACTTTGTGAATGTCATGGAACTCTGGTTGCGAAAGCATATTTGCTTTTCCTCCAAAGTATATCTTTTCCGATAAAGGAACTTGAAATGTACCATCTAACATTTTTATTGCACTATCGTAATTATGAACATATCCACGTAAAACTGTAACAATCTCTTTCAAGATTTTGTTATGCAGTTCTGCCATTGGTACGCCCGACAGCTTTTCATTTAAAATATTCACCATTTTTTCTAAATCTGATAAATCAACAGATTCCGGAACGGTAATCGTTTTGCTTTGTACATGCCCTGTATCCGTTACAATAATAGCGACTGCAGTTTGACGATCAAGCGGTACAATTTGTACGTTTTTAAGTTTATTTGTGCTTAACTTCGGTCCAAGAACAATGGCCGTATAATTCGTAAGCTCTGATAAAATTTGAGCCGATTGCTGTGCAATCTTTTCCGCTTCAAAAATTCTTTCAGCAAACAAATCTTTAATTTGTACAATTTCATCGGTCGGTAAGTTTTGCGGCGCTAAAAGATGGTCTACATAAAAACGATATCCTTTTTCAGAAGGAACACGTCCTGAAGAACTATGCGTTTTTTCAATAAATCCTAGTTCCTCTAAATCAGCCATTTCATTTCGAATAGTAGCTGAACTAAACGTAATTTCATCTTTCTTAGCCAACGTCCTCGATCCAACAGGTTGCGCTGATCCAATAAAGTCATCAATAATTGTTTGTAAAAT
Source organism: Bolla brennus (assembly GCA_018250355.1). Lineage (NCBI taxonomy): Eukaryota > Metazoa > Arthropoda > Insecta > Lepidoptera > Hesperiidae > Bolla > Bolla brennus. The sequence continues at coordinate 36,853 of DWRB01000005.1, read as the reverse complement.
TAAGAGCTGACGTTCCGTAAGCATCTCATCATCACCTCTGTTAGCACTCTTTGTCTTCGAGTGCTAAATCTATTAATAACTTACCAAAATTGACATTCAATTGTCAACGGAAACGTCACGAAATAATGAAACTTTTTCACGTTTATGGAACATTTAATTAGTCAATCAAAAACGATTGGAATACTTCATTCCCTAATAATTTTCCTTTTCGCGTTAAACGAACATATCCATCTTTCTCTTCAAGCAATCCTTGTTCTTGATTTTTTTGCAACTGCTTCGCGAAAACTCGATCCATCTCCATATTAAATTTCTTTTGAAACGCTATTTTAGATACACCTTTTGTTTTTCGAAGTCCTAAGAACAACTCTTCTTCCATTCTTTCTTTCTCCGTCACCGCGTGAACATCTAAATATGGAAATCCAGTTTCATCGATTTTATTGAAATATTGCTTGAGCGGACCTACATTTTGGATACGTTCTCCATTTACATAACTATGCGCTCCAGCTCCAAATCCATAATACTCTTCATTATTCCAGTATGTGAGATTATGTCTACTTTCATTATCACCTTTTGAGAAATTGCTAATTTCATACTGGGTATAGCCGTGTTTCTCCATTTCATCCATTACCATTTCATACATTTTCGCTTCATGGTCTTCACCTGGAAGTCTTAATTTCCCTTTATTCATTAAGTTATAAAACACAGTTTTCGGTTCCACAATTAATGAATATGCCGAGAAATGTTGTACGCCAAGCGTAAAAGCAATGTCTAATGTTTCTTTCACATCTTCTATCGTCTGCCCTGGCAGAGCATAAATAATATCTACATTTATATTTTCAAAGCCCACTTCCTGTGCTTCTCTAATTGCTACAAATGCATCTTCCCTCGTGTGCTTACGCCCAATTTTCTCAAGCAACTCATCCCGAAATGTTTGCACGCCAAAACTAATTCGGTTCACTCCACCTTCTAGCAATACATTTAACTTCTCTTTCGGTAAATCACCCGGATTTGCTTCAAATGTTAATTCACAATTTGGCGCAAACGGACGTAAGCGACTGTTTATAATATCTAGTAACTTTTTTGTCTGCTCCATATTTAACGCTGTCGGAGTTCCTCCACCAACAAAAATCGTTTTCATACTATCAAACGGTACTTTTTGAACTGTATTTATTATTTCTTTCTCTAAATACTCTAAATATTGATCGACCGGTTGGCGTTCAATAAACACTTTATTAAAATCACAATAGTGACAAATATGCTGACAAAACGGAATGTGAATATATGCAGCTTGCACCAAATATAACTCCTACCTTTCTAAAAAGAAAACCTCCGCGCTCCGGAGGAATCTTTACTTCTCTAACGTATTACGAATTTGTTCCATTCGCATTTTTCCCCAATCATACATCATTTCAACGATTGGTAAAAGCGACATGCCTAATTCCGTCATATAATACTCTACTCGCGGAGGAATTTCTGGGTATACTGTTCGTTCAACAATCCCATCTTCCATTAACTCTTTTAATTGGTTCGACAAAACTTTATGAGAAATGCTTGGGAATAATCGTTGTAATTCACTAAAACGATGAGGCCCTTCCACACCAAGATGCCACAGTATCACAACTTTCCACTTCCCACTAATAATAGAAAGCGTCAATTCCTTTTCACAATTAAAATTACCATTTTGTATTTTCTCGTGAATATCTTTTCGAATATTTTCGGACATTAATAGTCTCCTAACTCTATATCAATCATTCATAAATATAGCCACCTCACTATTGTAAATGAGAGAAGCTACGTTGTCTAAAAAGTAATTATACATAAAAAAGAAGCCGTATAAACGACTTCTTTTTTATCTCAATTCGTACGAAATAACAATCAATTATTAGTTGTCATCCATTTTCAGTACAGCCATGAATGCTTCTTGCGGTACTTCTACAGAACCAACAGACTTCATACGTTTTTTACCTTCTTTTTGCTTATCAAGAAGTTTACGCTTACGAGAAATGTCACCACCATAACATTTCGCAAGTACGTTTTTACGCATCGCCTTAATTGTAGAACGTGCTACAACCTTGTTTCCGATAGTCGCCTGAATTGGCACTTCGAACTGTTGTCTTGGAATTAATTCTTTTAATTTCTCTACGATTACTTTACCACGGTCATACGCTGAATCACGGTGTACGATAAATGATAGAGCATCGACTTGTTCGTTATTTAAAAGAATATCCATTTTCACAAGTTTCGACGGTTTATAACCGATTAACTCGTAGTCAAACGATGCATATCCTTTTGTATTTGATTTCAACTGATCGAAGAAGTCATATACGATTTCTGATAACGGGATTTCGTATGTTAGTGTCACACGTGTTTCATCTAAATATTGCATATCAATAAACGTTCCACGTTTACCTTGGCAAATTTCCATTACAGCTCCAACATAGTCATTCGGAACCATAATCGACGCCTTCACAAACGGCTCTTCTACACGATCGATAGATTGTGGATCTGGCATATTAGATGGATTATCAACAATAACATCTTCACCGCTTGTTAAATAAACTTTATAAATAACGCTTGGCGCTGTTGTAATTAAATCAATTTTAAATTCACGTTCAATACGTTCTTGAATGATTTCCATGTGAAGAAGTCCTAAGAAACCACAACGGAAACCAAATCCTAGTGCTTGAGATGTTTCTGGTTCAAACTCAAGAGCAGAATCGTTTAACTCTAATTTTTCTAACGCATCACGTAAGTCGTTGTAACGTGCAGAATCGATTGGATATAAACCACAGAATACCATTGGATTTAATTTACGATAACCCGCTAACGCCTCTGCAGCCGGACGTTTTGCATGTGTGATTGTATCACCTACGCGTGTATCACCTACGTTTTTAATAGATGCCGCTAAGAACCCTACATCACCTACTGTTAACTCGTCACGTTGCGTTGTTTTCGGTGTAAACACACCTACTTCTGTTACTTCAAATTCTTTTCCAGTTGCCATCATACGTACTTTATCGCCAACTTTTACCGTCCCATTTACAACACGGATATATGCAATTACACCGCGGTACGGATCATATAAAGAATCGAAAATCATACATTGTAAAGGCTCTTCTGAATCCCCTGTTGGAGCCGGTACCTTTTCAACGATTTGTTCTAAAATATCTTCAATACCAATACCAGCTTTCGCTGAAGCAAGTACAGCTTCCGATGCATCTAAACCAATTACATCTTCTACCTCTTGACGTACACGTTCTGGGTCCGCACTTGGTAAGTCGATTTTATTAATAACTGGTAATATTTCTAAATTATTATCAAGCGCTAAATATACGTTTGCTAATGTTTGCGCCTCAATCCCTTGTGCTGCATCCACAACAAGAATCGCACCTTCACAAGCCGCTAAACTACGAGATACTTCGTACGTAAAGTCGACGTGTCCTGGAGTATCGATTAAGTGAAGAATATACTCTTCACCGTCTTTCGCTTTATACGTAAGTTGTACTGCATTTAATTTAATTGTAATACCGCGCTCACGCTCTAAATCCATAGAGTCAAGCAATTGAGCTTTCATTTCACGTTGTGTTAACGCGTTTGTTTTCTCTAAAATACGGTCTGCTAACGTTGATTTTCCGTGGTCAATATGAGCAATGATAGAGAAATTACGGATTTTGGACTGTCTTTTTGCTCTTTCTTCTTTGTTCATCTATGTTCTCAACTCCTAATAGTCTCGCCAATATACACTAGCACTGATTATATCAATAGAGCAGCAAAGATTCAATGAAAACTCGTGCTGCTTACAATACAAATCATTCTATCTATATCTTATGCGAACAAACCATAAGAGACAAACCTTTTTCAAATTTAAAAACGGCTGTCGTACAAAATGGTAAGACACCCGTTCTTCCTGCTACCCTTAACCAAAAATCTCTTTCACTTTCCCAACAACTATATTCGTTCCAAACTTTGTTACTTCATAAGTAGCACTTGCTATTGCCATACCAATTCCTTCTACAACATTAAAGCTTTTTAAGCTTTCTAATTGTTTTTGTTTTTCAGCAATGGAAAACGAACTTCCCAAAATTTCTGATTCAGCACCCACACCCTCTGTTCCTGTCATATGAGCTATTTGCTCATACGACATTTGCTGATAACCTTTCATACTTTTCAAACCATGATTAGCAAGTGCCACCCCTGCTATTATCATAAGTAAGCATAAGGCCGCACTACATATACATAAAAGCGAAAAGCGGCTTAAACGATTATCATCTCTTCCCATCAATGTGTATATGCTCCTGTATTATCTTGGTCAATTTGATGATGCAAGGCTGCATTTAAACCACTCGCTATTACATTTGCCATATCCTCTATGAAAGCATCCACTTCTTTCGGAGTCACCATTAAATTATGACCAAGAGGAGATAACACTTCATAAATTAATTTTCTCTTCTCTTCATCTTCCAGTGTACCTACAGCACCTAAAAACATATTCCGACTCTTTTCATCCGGCATATCTTCTTCTGTTAATTTTTTCCTTTCTCCAAATGTAAAACCGGCTGGTAACAAAGAACGGGAAGGCTTGTTTCCTTCTTTCATCTCCCGTCCAAAATGTTTCAAAATAAAATCAATTGTATCGCTTGTAATCGAAACGGCATCAACAACAGTCGGAACACCAATCGCGATAACAGGAATACCCAATGTTTCTTTACTAAGTTCCTTACGCTTATTCCCAACACCCGATCCAGGATGAATTCCCGTATCAGAAATTTGTATCGTACTATTTACTCGTTCAATAGAACGGGCAGCTAATGCATCAATTGCAATGACAAAGTCTGGCTTCGTCTTCTCAATGATTCCATAAATGACATCGCTCGTTTCGATTCCTGTAATTCCCATTACCCCCGGCCGAATTGCACTAACAGGCCTAAACCCTTCTTCTACACTTTCAGGTTGCAATTGAAACAAATGTCTCGTTACCAATACATTTTCTACAACAATCGGTCCAAGCGCATCTGGCGTTACATTCCAATTCCCAAGACCAACAATTAAACAACTCGCTTCTTTCGTAACGCCAACCTCTTCTAAGAAATAAGAAAATTCTTTTGCAAAAATGCGCTCTACTTTTTGTTGCAGTTCCGTATCTTGTTGACGTATACCTTGTACTTCAAGCGTTAAATAACTCCCAGGTTTTTTACCCATCGATTCAGAGGCAACTTCATCAATCATTACTTTTGTAATAGTAATACCTTCTTCTTCCCTCTCTTTTACAATAACTCCTTGTATCCCTTTTTTCTCTTCTTGACTCTCTTGCAGCATTTGATGCGCCTCTACAGCAAGGTCAGTTCTAACACTATATTTACTTAAATCTAATGGTTCTTTCATCGTATCTCCTCCGTAATTCATAGTAAATATCGTTAGATTTCCCAAAGTTATATAAGGTCATTCTTTCCTTTACGTGAAATTTCATTGATATACTATTGCAATTCTCTTCACCGTTTGATAGAATATCACTTGTTCTATGTTAAGAATCGAGTCATTCGATTGCACCAGGGAGGTGAAAAGTATGGCAAACATCAAATCTGCTATCAAACGCGCTAAACTTAGCGAAGAGCGTCGTTCACATAACGCTTCTATCAAGTCTGACATGCGTTCTGCTGTTAAAACTGTAGAAGCTTTAGTTACTAATAACGATCTTGAAAATGCTAAAGAAGCTTTCAAAACTGCTTCTAAAAAACTTGACAAAGCAGCTCGTAAAGGTCTTATCCACCAAAACGCTGCAGCTCGTCAAAAATCTCGCTTAGCGAAACAAGTAAACGCGTAAGGCGTTTAAAAAACGATCCATTTGGATCGTTTTTTTATATACAAAAAAGTTCACGTGCTTAGCACGTGAACTTTTTTGTTTCATCACATATGATTTAACCGCATTAAGAAAAACTCAAGCACAAGTTTCTTATCCATTTTTCCAGTCTTCATACTATAATCAGCTTCCGCTAATTCTATAATCACTTTTTTTAATTCTTCAAAAGAGAAAAACTTCGTTTGATTCATCGCTAACTTTACACGATATGGATGCACACCAATATGAGACGCAATTTGATTTTGTCCATAACCACGCTGCTGTAACTCTTTCACTTGATAGAGCAAGCGGAATTGACTTACTAATAACGCAAGCAGTTTAATGGGTTCCTCTTGCTGCGTAAATAATCCATCCAAAATTTGCATCGCACCCGCGATATCTTTTTTCACCACTTTTTCTGTCAAAGCAAACACATTTTGTTCAACCGATTTTGGCACAAGCTCTGCAACAAGTTTCGGTGTAATCTCTCCACCCATACCGACGTATAACGTTAACTTGTCCATTTCCTTCGCCAACATCGTTACATTACTTCCCACAAGCTCTAACAACAAACTAACAGCTGCATTATCAATATGCACATGCACTTCATCTGCACGAGCAACAATCCACTTCTGAACATCCTGCACTTGCATCGCATTCGCTTCTACTACGTCCGCTGTTTTCTTTAATAGTTTTGTAATTTTTTTTCGTTCATCAAATTTTTCATAAGGCGCAACAAAAACAAGAATAGAAAATGGAGAAGGCTCCCCAATATATTCTTCTAAAATTTTTATATTTTGCTCTAATTTTTCTTTTTGTGCAGTTAAAAATAGTGGTGATTTTATTAATAGCACTTTACGTTCTCCGAAAAAAGGAAGTGTACGTGCATCCTCAACCACATCTTCTAAATACGCCTCTTCTAAATCATATGTCACAACATTAAACTCGCGATCTTCCTCTTCAAGCGCTTCTGTTGTAATAAGCTTTATCGTTTCATTTATAAAAAACGCTTCCGTTCCATACAGTAAATACAACGGGGCAAACTGCTTCTTTTTAATCTTTTTATGTATATCACTCATACTTTTTCCTACTCCCTAACTTGGCAATATATATTTATACTAATGCCCTAGCTTTTGTTTTACAAGTACAAAGGAACAGGCTTTATAACCCGTTCCTTTATTTATATTAAACGCCACGCAATAAGCCCCGGGTTTCTTATCGGTGTGCGGTAATCACCTTCCCTTTATTATTCACAATAAAAATTCGAGTATAAGTGCCAACTGTTAACATGCTTGGAAACAAAAAACTCACGTTCCTTAATAATCTAAAAGTAGTAAAAACGCTCGATTTCTCTTCACACTGGAAATTGTAGATTTTTTTCTGACAATATTTTATACTAAAGTGGAATGTTGGGGAGGGATTCTAAATGAATGATTTTGAACAAAACGTTCAAAGTAAACGCAATGACGCTATTGATTCAGGGGTAGGATTTATCGTCTCATTTGGTTTTTTCGCAACACTTTTCATCATTGCAACTGTTATTAAATTTATCGGTTCTTAAAGACTGCTGCTTACTGGCAGTCTTCTTTTTTATCTATTATGTGTTTCATCATATGTGATTTTGCTACGAAAGGTTCCGTGTTCCACTTTAAATACATAGGAAATAGCACCCTGCTTATCCGTACGCCATATTTCAATCCCCATCTTCTCTAAACGCTCTACAACTTCCTTATGAGGATGCCCATACCTATTACGCTCACCGACAGAAATAATCGCTACATCAGGCTGTACAGCGCTCAAAAAAGGCGCTATAGATGACGTATTACTCCCATGATGAGCAACCTTTAAAACATCCGCCCGTAAATCTGGATACGTAGCTATTAAAAACTTCTCTCCTTCTTCTTCTAAATCACCTGTAAACAGCCACGTTAACCCTCCTAATTTTGCCCACATAACAATTGAAGCGTTATTTTCACTTCTCGCTTTTCCTGTTGGAGCTAGTACAAAAAATTCCGCTTCATTTACGCTCCAACTCTCTCCTTCCCCCACTTCACTTATTTTCACTTCCTTTTCTAACGCCTGTTTCTTTAATACTTTTTCTAATACCGCATCTTGTTCCTTTCGGCCAAATACAACTTCTTTTACGGTCATATTCGATAATAAATCTTGCGCAGCACCTATATGATCCGCATCTCCATGCGTTACGATTAATTTATCGATTGTTTTAATCCCTTCCTTTTGTAAATACGGGATTAAAATATCATTTCCGACAGAAAATTCGTGCTTTTTCCGTTGCCATTCCTCCTTATTTGCACGCATTGTTCCACCAGTATCAATGAGGTAAATCTCTTTATCGTACGGGAGGCGAATTAAAATTGCGTCTCCCTGTCCAACATCAAGAAATGTAACACTCCCACTTTCTCGAAAATACGGATATACATAATGACATGTACAAACCAAAAGAAATATACCCGAAGCTACGAACATAATTTTCTTCGACACCCGCCTTTCCCAAACCATAAATATACTAACAATACTCGTGCAATATAGAGCTACAAGAAGTATAGGTGTTTGCCCAAAAACAAGGCGGATAAACGGTAAATTTTCACAATAACTTAGAAAATCATTAGAAATATTCAAACCTATTGATAGTACATTCGCAAGTCCTTTTGCAAGAAACGGGAGGATTGGTATACATACCAAAATGATAATACTACCCGGCAATACAATGAGAGATAAAAACGGAACGTATAGGATATTAAGAAAAATACTATATGGAGAAAAATAACCGAAGTGATATAACAAAATCGGAGTACTAACGAGTTGTGAAATAAGAGAAATATAAATGGAATTTCGGATTACTCCTTTACTACTATCTAGTAAAATCGGGGCTGACAAAACCAAGGCGAAACTACCAACGAACGAAAACTGAAAACCAATATTAAAAACAAGATACGGATCAAATATAAGCATACATATAGCTGTAACACTTAAAGCATCTAAGCTAGATAAACGAATAGAACATATGAAAGCAATCAACATCAAAACTCCTGTTATAGAAGCTCTTATAACAGACGGTGATGCTCCTGCTAAAATCATATATAGAGGAATGCAAAAGATAAGACATACTGTCGCTATCTCCCTCGTCACACCACTTCTTAGTAAAATAAAATACACAATCACCATTAACAATACGATATGCGATCCTGAAATCGCCAACAAATGTACAAGACCAAATTGCTGATATTGCTCTTCAACTTCAAATGTCATTTGTTGTCTATCACCAAATACTAATGCATTCATAAAAGCACCTGATTGCGCTGGAAACATTTCTGTAACGCCCGATATTGCTTGCTGTCTCAAAAGAAGAATCCATTGCACGAGTGACAACGATGTTTTATGACATTCAGAAATATATGTAGCCTCCAATATGAAATGAATATTTTGCTTATACAAATAATCACGATAATTAAAACCATGAAAATTCCGAGCTATTGGCGGTTCTTTCCTCTCACCTTCGAATACACAGGATACTCCTGCATATAATTGTCGCAGTTGTTTCTTTTCCGAGGCTGATTTAATTTTGTAACTTAACTGCACTATACTTTCATTCTGATCTTCAACTTGAAATGATAGGCGATCCCCGTTAATAAGAGGTGTATTTTGTATTACCCCCCTTGTAACTTCGTAAGGTTCTCCTAGAGGCTTGTTTTGCCCTTCAATATACGTAGTGTACATAGCGCCACTAAAACACGCTAACATACAAAAAAAGAAGGTTTTACGCGAAGTACGGTATAAACAAAAGAAAACACACAAAACGAGACAACAAGTCAGCAATAAAACTGAAGTGGAAAAGGCAATTGCAACCCCTACGATAAACGAGATTGCAACATAGCCCCATTGTCCATACAACTCATACTCACTCCTTATAGCATCATTTTTGCTTTCGTGAATACATGCTGTAATTCTTCCATTGATAAGTTTTCTTTTTCTAAAGATGCAAATAGTTCTTTTAACTCCATATGGCGCTTTTGATCCTCTAATGCTGCAATATTATATTCTAGCGGAACGTGTTTCACTGTTACATTCGCTTTTTCAAATAACTCTACGGCATATGGATGATTTTTATAATCCTGCGCATAATAAACTGCTGTAATACCACTTTGAATAATCGCCTTACAGCATTGTAAACAAGGGAAATGCGTAACATAAATTTCCGCTTCCTCCGTTTTCACACCGAACTTTGCACACTGTAATAAAGCATTCATTTCTGCATGAATTGTACGAACACAATGATTATCAATAACGTAGCATCCATCATCTATACAATGTACGCCACCTTTAATTGAACCATTATATCCACCAGCAATAATTCGTTTATCACGAACGATTGTCGCTCCTACTGCAAGCCTTGTACATGTACTACGTAAAGATAACAGATGGCTTTGCGTCATAAAATATTGATCCCATGAAATTCGTTCCATATTTTTCACCTACTTTTTTGTCTACTTGTAGTGTAGCGAATGAAGAAAAACTTCGTCAATCTTTTACGGAATAATAATTTGATCTTTTATTTTTTCCAATGACTTCACACCGATCCCATCAATCTCTAACAAATCTTCTATTTTTTGAAAAGGACCATGTTCTTCTCGATATTTCAAAATACTTTCCGCTTTCCTAGAACCAATGCCTGTAATTTTTTCAAGTTGTTCTTTAGAAGCTGCATTTATTTGAACTTTCCCCTCCCCCTTTGAATTAGTAGCTGCTTCTTGCACTTGTTCGTTTTCATTCGGTACATAAAGGATCATTTGGTCTTGTACCATTTGTGCTAAATTTACCTTCTTCCTATCTGCCTCGGGTAAAAAACCACCTGCCTTTTCAATGGCATCCTTGACCCGGTCCCCTTCTTTCATTTCATATACCCCCTCTTTAACAACAGCCCCTTTCATATCAATTACAATTATTTTTTTCTGCTGCTTTGTATCCGATATTTTCGGTTTACTTTTTTTCTCTAGCTCTTTCGCTTGAACATCCGTTGTAATGACCGTTCGCTCTGTATACTGGTTTGTTTTCCAAAAAAGAAGAAAAAGTACAGTTCCAATAATAGCTACTAATCCTAACCATTTCTTTGGAAAATCCCACATCATTTTACACCTCTAATCATAAATTTATAACATCATTCATATTGTTTAGGAGAAAGCTGTTACGAAGGAGGGATGAAACATTGAACATAGGAATTATAGGGACAGGGAACATGGGGAATATACTAATCGACGCATTTTTAGAAACCCGTGCTGTCAAACCTTCGTGCCTTACAATCATTAATCGAACGCCCGCCAAAGCATATCATATAAAGGAAAAACACCCTTCTGTTCATATAGCCAAAACTATCGATGAGGTAATCGAACGATCACATCTTATTTTTATTTGCGTAAAGCCGATAGATATATACCCGATCCTACAAAAATACGCTGAACATTTTTCTGATGAAAAGTGCTTAGTTTCTATCACAAGTCCAATATCTCCGTCACAATTAGAGACACTTGTACCTTGCCACATTGCACGTATCATTCCAAGCATTACAAACCGCGCCCTGTCTGGCGCATCACTATTTACATTTGGAAGTAAATGCTCTGAAGAGTGGCAACAAAAGCTATTTCGCCTATTCAAAAACATTTCTACTCCCCTTATGATAGAAGAAGATATAACGCGCGTTTCATCTGATATAGCAAGCTGCGGCCCTGCATTCTTTAGTTATTTATTACAATGTTTCATTAACGCTGCTGTAGATAAAACAAATATTACACATGAAGAAGCCACTACTTTAGTAAGTGAAATGGTCATTGGAATGGGGAAACTACTTGAAAAAGAGATTTTCACATTGCCTACTTTACAAGAAAAAGTATGTGTTAAAGGCGGCGTTACAGGAGAAGGCATTCGTGTTTTAGAAGAACATGTTGGGGATATGTTTCATAAATTAATTGAGCGGACACACGAGAAATTTGATGAAGATTTAAAATGCGTCGATCAACAATTCAATAAACACACATAATAAATACGTCATCGTCATTCCAAATCCTTTTTATAAATACTTACTTTTTTACATTACATTTTCACTTAAACTAGCATTTTCACACTTCACGTATATCATCTTCCTATTATGCTAGAACTAAAATTACAACTTCTTTATAAAACAAAAGCAACCTTCTCGGTTGCTTTTGTTTTATGCGTTTTTCTTCGCCATGAAGAAAATACGCTCTGTTTGTTCTGTAACTTCAAGTCGCTCAAAGTCACCAGTCACACGAAGCACTGTAAACCCAGCTTCTTCAAGCCATTTCGTTAACTCTTCAACCTGATATGCACGTTGCACGTGACATTCGTCAAAACGATGGTACACATCTTCTTCTGGGTCTTGAACAAAGAATGTTAAATCATGTTCTACACTATTTGATTCTTCACCAGGGAAGCAATTCCAAATAAGAGATATTTCTTCTCCATTCACTGTGTATGTTTCATTTTGAAATACATGATGTATTTTATACAAAGAATGTACATCAAATAAAAACAAACCATCTTGACGTAAATGGTGAAACACTCTTCGAAATGTTTCTTGCACTCCATCTTCTTGCAATACATAATTTAATGAATCACAAAAGATCGTTACACAGTCAAACTCACCTGGAACGTCAAGCTCTCGCATGTCTTGTTGGTAAAAAGGAATAAAGTATCCTTCTCCGCCTAGTTTTTGCTGAGCGACCGTTAACATCTCTTCTGAAAGATCGACACCGATTAAATCGTAACCCTTTTGTACAAGCGGAAGTGTTACATTACCAGTACCGCATGCTACATCAAGAATCTTCGCCTCTTTCATATCCGCTTGCTGTAAACTTTCCTCTGTGAATTCCACCCATTTATCATAAGGGACATCATTCATTAGTTCGTCGTACAACAATGCAAATTGTTCGTATTTCATTGGTCTAGCTCGTCTGTAATATCCTCACGTGGCACATCGCCCCAAAGACGCTCTAAATTATAGTGATTACGCTCATCTTTATGGAATACATGAGCAACTACATCTCCAAGGTCAACTAGTACCCAGCGTGCTTCGTCAAAACCTTCCATACGTTGTACGTCGATTTCAAACTCATGTGCTTTTGATTTAATTTCACGCGCAATTGCTTGCACTTGCTTATCTGAGTTACCGTGACAAATAATGAAATAATCTGCAATTGGTGAAACACCTTGCATATTTAGGACAACCATATCTTCTGCTCTCTTATCATCAGCCGCTTTTGCTGCTAATACTAATAAATCTTTATCTTTCATTTACTAATTTCCTCCTTGATAACTGCGTTGTATGTTTGGAATGTTAATGGATAAATCGTTTGATTTTTTTCCATTAAAAATTGAATTGTTCGCTTTAACGCAAATAATAAAGCTTGATTTATATCCGTATATGCGAGTTTACGAGCTTCCTCCACCCCTGGAAACTTTCGCCCAGGCTCAATGTAATCAGCTACATAAATTACTTTATCTAACATCGTCATTCTCTCATGACCACTTGTATGATATGTAATAGCTTGCAGGATTTCAGGATCTGTAATGCCTACTTCTTTTTCCACTAAGTATGCCCCAACTGGTGCATGCCATAACTCTTTGTTATAACAGAGTAAATCTTTCGGCAAATCTTCACTTTTAATAATCTCTTCCATCTCAGAAATCGCTCTACACTTCGCATAATCATGGAATATAGCTGCAACTTCAGCCTTTTTTTCATCCACACCGTATAACTTAGCAAGTTCAATTGCTGTCTCCATTACACCTATTGTGTGTATATAACGTTTTTCATGCATTTGTTGTTTGACAATATGAAGTGCTTTCTCACGATTCATACAACCCATTCCTCTCGATATACACCTGTACTTTTTCAGGAAGTAAATATTTACATGTTCTCTTCTCTTTATATCTCTCACGCAATAAAGATGAAGAAACTGCAAACTCCGGAATTTCCACAGTGGTGATAGGATAAGGCGTACGCAATGTATAACCAGGTCTTGCAACCCCAACAAACGTCACAAGATTAAGTAACGCTTCAATGTTATACCACTTCGGTAAATACTCAACCATATCTCCACCAATAATAAAGTAAAACTGCACATCCGGATACTTCTTCGTCAATTGTAACATAGTGTCATACGTATAAGATGGGCCCTTCCTGCTTAGCTCTTCTAAACAAATAGAAAAATGTTCCTCTGCCTCAGTCGCAAGCTCTAACATTTGTAAGCGATTTTCTACACTTGTAATATTCCGCCCTTGTTTATGCGGCGGAATTTGGTTCGGTAAGAACCATACTTCTTCTAAATTTAAAGCGTGATATACTTCATTTGCAATTAGCAAATGCCCATAATGCGGCGGATCAAATGTACCGCCAATGATGCCAATTTTTCTCAAAAGAAACGCCCCTTCCTTTTACCTACAGTAACTCTCTTCATTCCTATCCGAAGAGAGTTACCGTTAATAAAAGTTCAATTGGTTTCGCTCTCTACATCATTACGCACTAACGATAAAAAATAGCATATGCTATTCTTTTGATCGCGGAAGTTTAATTTGTTTATTTTCTCTAGATTCTTTGTATAAAACGATTGTACTTCCAATTACTTGAACGATTTCAGCACGTGCGCCTTTTGCAAGTTCTTCTGCAACTTCACGACGATCGAATTCACAGTTTTGTAGCACACTTACTTTAAATAGTTCACGAACTTCTAAAGTATCTGCGATTTGTTTAATCATATTTTCATTTACTCCACCTTTTCCTACTTGAAAAATTGGTGTTAAATGATGTGCTTGTGCACGTAAAAATCTTTTTTGTTTTCCTGTTAACATATATGTTAGCCTCCAAGCTTTCTTATAACTAATTGTTTCATTCTATCGATATTCGGTACACGCCCTGTCCACATTTCAAATGCAAGCGCACCTTGATAAACAAACATATCAATACCATTTTGAATCATTGCACCTTGCTCTTTTGCCTCACATAAAATTTTCGTTTCAAATGGATTATAAATTATATCTGATACAATCGTCCCTTTTTTTAACGAAGAAATTTGTAATGGCGTATGTTCAACGCGTGGATGCATACCTATCGTTGTCGTCTGAATGATAATATCATAATTTCCTTGTTCTTCCGTTGCTTTTTCTAGCGATAAAGCAACAGAATTAACAGTAGCCGTACATGCAGCAATAAGTTCTTTCGCCTTATTTACTGTACGATTAGCTACATCAATCTCTTTCACACCTACATCAGCAAGAGAAAAATAAATAGCTCGACTAGCACCACCTGCGCCAAGCAATAAAATACGTTTCTCCTGAAGTGGTTCACTACTAATTGACTGCAGCGCTCGGACAAAACCAATTCCATCTGTATTGTAGCCAATTAATTTCCCATCATTATGAACCACTGTATTTACTGCACCAATTTGTTTTGCTAGTGGGTCAATCTCATCCAAATAATCCATAATAGCAACTTTGTGCGGAGTTGTTACATTAAATCCTGAAATACCTAATGCTTTTAAACCTCTTACTGCTTCCCCTAGCACTTCCTCTTTAACAAGAAATGCATGATAATGGGCATCCATATTCAAGTGTTCAAATGCATCGTTATGCATAACGGGTGATAATGAATGTCCAATTGGATTTCCGATTACACCATATAATTGTTTCATAAATCCCTCTCCATATTAAATTAAAGATTTACGTAGCGAAACACTTACTCCTTTTGGTACGTGTGCAACAATTTTTGCTCCCGGTTCGTTTACCGTAACCCATCCTAATCCAGAGAATACAACATCCGTTTTTGGTTCACGAATATTAAATTCGTATTTCACTAACTCTGGCATATTTTCTAATTCTTCTGGTGTTGGCGGGCTTAGTAAATCCCCAGCATGATTTTTATACAATTCATCTGCTTTCTCAAGCTTTGTACGATGGATTGTTAAACGATTCGAGAAGTGACAAGTAAACGCACGACGACCACCACTTACATAATCAAAACGTGCCAATCCACTGAAGAATAATGTTTGTTCTTCATTTAATTGGAACACCATTGGCTTAATTTCTTTTGTTGGTGTAATAAGCTTTAAGCTTTCTTTTCCAACATAATGAGCCATTTGATGGTGGTTAATAATACCTGGCGTATCATATAAAGAAGATTCTTCGTCTAACGGAATATCAATTAAATCAAGTGTTGTTCCTGGGAAATGAGATGTTGTAATTACATTTTCAGTCTCATCACTAAATTCTTTAATCATACGATTAATAAATGTTGATTTTCCTACATTCGTACATCCAACAACGTAAACATCTTTTCCGCCGCGGTAATACTCAATAGCATCTGCCAGCTCAGCAATCCCTTGTCCCCTTGCTGCACTAATTAAAAAGACATCTTCTGGCTTTAATCCTAGCTGCTTTGCACTATAGCGCATCCAATGCTTTACTTTATCATGTTTTACTGACTTAGGAATTAAATCAGCTTTATTTCCAACAAGTAATACTTTATTATTTCCCACGAAACGATGTAAACCAGGTAACCAGCTACCATTAAAATCAAAAATATCTACAATCTTAACTACTAATGCATCTGATTTTCCAATTCCGTTTAGAATACGTAGGAAGTCATCATCTGTTAATGATACATCTTGAATTTCGTTGTAATGCTTCAAGCGAAAACAGCGTTGACAAATTACTTGTTCTTTCTCTAAAGATGAGGCAGGAGCATATCCTACTTCATTTTTATCTTCTGTTTGAATTTCTACACCGCAACCAATACATTTAATTGTTTCAGTCAAACTTTATTCCTCCCAGTTAATTAAACCTTTTTTCTTCATATTTCTCATAATTCTTCGTTCAATTTTTCGATTAAAGCGCGTTACTAATCCGTCCGTTTGTGCTACCGGTACAACTAAAATCGTATGAAGTCCCACTCGGTTTCCACCTAAAACATCCGTTAATAACTGATCTCCAATTACTACAACTTCATCTGGCTGCAGGTGCATCTCTTGTATCGCACGCTTAAACGCGCGAACAAATGGTTTACGCGCACTATGAATAAATGGAATACCTAATGGATCAGCAAAGTCTTTCACACGTTGCTCATTATTATTTGAAACGACCGTTACTTGAATGCCTTGCTCTTTCATTTTCAAAAACCATTCTTCAAGTTGTGGCGTTGCATTTGGACGATCCCATTCAATTAACGTGTTATCTAAATCAGTAATGACACCTTTAATTCCACGTTTTTTCAAATCTTCTGGTTGAACATGATATACATTTTTCACATATTCATTTGGTAAAAATAGCTTCAATTTCTTTCACCTCTTTGAGGAGTTTTCATAAAAATTTTTCGACAACATATTTCGATATATGACCTGTGGATAAAATTGTACACATTTTCCACATTAATTTATCAGTCAATTTGGAATTTACTAACAATCTATACACATTTTATCCACCTAGGTATGTGGATAACCACTCGTTTGTGACTGTCATATTTTTTTGGTACATTAAATGCAACAACGAATCAATCCTTAAATTATTAGGAGGTGACTCACCTTGAAAACAAAATATATGGAACAGTTATCTACTGAGTTACTCACTGAGTCTTATTATAAAGCAAAAGAACTAAAATTAAATCCCGACTTCATTTTACTTATAAAACAAGAAATGATTAGACGCTCATTAGAGGACAAGCTTGTCAAATCGTCTTGATTACATATAAAGTGAAATTTTAATGAGCTAACTTGTAAAAAGAGCCATCCTGCGATGGCTCTCGAATAAACAAGTACTCCCATCTAGGGAATTTCATCATTAAGCATCTTTGTCCATAACTCTTGCTTACAGTTATAAAATGTTTTCTTTACTTATGAGCCGAACGAGTAGCAATTTTTTCACCAAGACGAATCTCTTGTCCACTCTTCAATTCCTGCACTACTTTTATCATATCTTTTTCAAACAATAACACAACTGTTGAACCAAATGTAAAGTATGCCATTTCTTCACCTTTTTGAACAGTGTCTCTTTCATGCAACAGCTCAATACTATTAACAAACATAGCTCCTACTTTTACAAGTGCCATATGTTCACCGTCACTATTTACTTCTGTAACAGAGCGATAATTTTTTGACAATGGCTCTTTCCCGTATTCCATACCAGCTGCATTTACCGGATATGACTTTCTACCAAGTACAAACCTTTCAGTCACAGAACCAGAAAGCGGACTATGAATACGATGATAATGACTTGGGCTTAAATAAATAACCATGTATGTACCACCTGCATATCGCTTTGCACGTTCTTCATTACCTAGCATATCCACGATTGAATAACGCTTACCTTTAATATCAAATGTTTTTGTGTCCTCAATAGGACCGTAATCAGCAAAAACACCATCAACAGGACTAACGATACTCGATGCATCTGTATCAACACTACGTTTTCCTTCTTTTAGCTTACGCGTAAATAATTCATGCAATGTTCTATATTCCTTCAAACCCTTTTCCATCTCATCTTGGTTAATTTGAAAAACTTTCGCATACGATGGAATAATGATAGAGCTCAAACGAGATTGTGCAAATTTACGCAATATATAAGAAGTAAAACGACCATTTGTAAGTTCGATCATAAGTCGATATAATGTACGTCGCAAATTGCGAAACCTCCTAATCAGTCTATAACTTTAGCTTCCCCTTCTTTTCCTTCTATATCATATGTAAAATTGGTTCTTATTCCCACATATCATATAGAACTGTTTCATTATACATGCGGAAAACTAAGTATGGTATTATTCTTAAATTGTTTAGCACCCTCTAATATTACAGATAGAATCCGTCATTTTCAACAGTGAACATAGATTTCTTCTGAACACAACTCTTTTTCTTTCCTTATTTACAAAAAGAAAAGCAGCCCATTTTAAAATATGGCTGCTTGCAATGTACATTATTCTTTCGCTTTTTTCTCTTTTTCAGCTCTTACAAATTCATGGAACATTTTCATTAAAGCGCGCTTTTCAATTCTTGATACGTAGCTTCTGGAAATACCAAGTGCCTTCGCAATCTCTCGTTGCGTTTTCTCCTTATCAAGTCCCAGTCCAAAACGCTTCACGATTACTTCTTTCTCTCGTTCGTCTAAAATATCGATATACTCTTTAATCTTTTCTAACTCCATACTAAGCTGAATCATATCAATTACATCTTCAGACTCTGATTTTAATATATCGATAAGCGATATTTCATTCCCCTCTTTATCTTGCCCGATTGGATCATGAAGTGAAACGTCTTTTTTCGTTTTTTTCAGTACACGTAAATGCATCAAAATTTCATTTTCAATACAGCGTGCTGCATACGTCGCAAGTTTTGTTCCTTTTCCAGCCGAATAGCTCTCGATGGCTTTAATGAGCCCAATTGTACCAATTGAAATTAAATCTTCTGCATCTTCCCCTGTGTTTTCAAATTTTTTAACGATATGAGCTACAAGCCGTAAATTATGTTCAATTAACAGATTTCTCGCTTGAGCATCACCTTGCTCCATTAACTCTAAGTACTTTCTCTCATCATCTGATGATAACGGCTGCGGAAACGCATTATTCTTCACATAAGAAACAAAGACAAACACTTCTCGAACCATATATCCAATTGCGGCGAATAGACTCAAACCTTTCACCTCCGCCAAAATAGTGGTCTTTATTATGTGTATGTGGGCGTGAGGTTGTTTGTGTCTGTACTAAGCAAATATGGAATCCTTAACTTATTGGAGAACTTAATGAACCCTATCGCTTGAATTATATTTTCATTATATTATAATTTACAAAGTGTAAAAAATTAGAAAGAGGTGTTTTCATGCCATACTCAACTGTAAAAATCAGAAACTCTATCGTACTCATTTTATCACTCTTCCTACTTTCAGCCTGTGAACAACAAAATACAAATACACAAACTGATAACAACAAAAAGGAAACTGTGACAATAAAAGATAATACAAAAACCGAAAACAAGAACAAACCCGAAGAACAGGAAAAAGCTAAAAATCAAACAAAAACTAAAAACCAAGCAATGCCTGAAGATCCAGTAAAACCTGAAGAACAGACAAAAATTAAAGAAAAACAAGACAACGCTGCAAATATAAACATAACCGCAAGCAAGGCTAAAGAAATACTTGTCCGAAAATTCGGAACGCTAGATGGAAATGAAGTTACATACAAGCTTCTACCTAGTGAAAACTCGGCAAAAAATAATATTAATAATAAACCGGGTACTGATTACTATACTTTCACGCCTCAATTTGATAATTATCGTGCTGATTTCACCTTTTCTGTTCATAAACAAACAGGAGAAATTATTGTTAATGGGAGTGACGGTAGCACATTAACTGAATCAGAATTTAAAAATACACAAGAAAATCAACAAGTTAATAAACAAACGGGGAAACAATCGAATGAACCAATAAACAAACCCGCCGATATTACTACATTCACAAGTGAAGATGCCATAAAAATCTTAGAAAAAACGATGGGACCTCAAACAGCTCAACTACACTATGGCGCCACAACTGAACCTATCGGAATAATCAACGGAATTAAACTATACGATGTTTTCTATGCACGTGGAGAGGGCGAACGCCAACGCGTTTACAACTTTGCAGTAGGTTCGGATGGAAATATATATGATTGGTATGAAGCTCAAAAAGGCGTACTTAAAATCCACTAATATCTCTTATTCCATATAACTAAAAGCCAATCGAGATTCTCAATTGGCTTTTCATAAAACTATTCACTCCAAATCTTTTCCCCCGTATGCGCATCAATATAACGAATTTCTCGACTACAATCGAAGGATTTTTTATAATTTTCATCCGTTGTTTGTTTATACAGTAATACGTAGTTCGTTTCCCCTACATCATTTTCTAAAAACCATTCTAAATTAACTCGCATGGCCCCTCTGTATATTGCTAACGCTTTTTCCTTTTTTACTTTTGGTGTTGTTTCGTATGTAAGCAGTTCTTTTATAAGGTTGCTAGACTCTCCGGAATAATGCACCACAGTCCCATTTTCCGCATTGATATTAACCATAAATTGCTTATACTCTGCCGGAATGCCCTTCACATATACGGAAAAGGTAAATCTTTCAATCCCATCTTCTGCTTCTTCACGTTCTTCCCAAAGACGTAGATATTGTGTGACATCTGGAATAACTTGTTCCAAAAATTGAAGTGCTTTTTGTAAACATTCCTCTCTAGACAGTATTTTCTTTACTTCTTTATCGTCTGTCAGTTTTATAAAGCCAATTAATTCATTGGTATATTTATCAACCGTAATTCCAATTAAATTATTATATTTTAACATTGGTAAATGCTTTTTAAAGAATTCATTCATTAAATATGGGTTCTTTTCTTCTTTCTGTTTTTGTAATTCCTCTTTCGGAACAAATTTCATCCTTACTCCATCTTCATTTTCAGTCTCAGCTACTTTTGTAAAACTTTCTTTATCCCAATCCAACAAATCGAATATATCATCTTGTCGGCTACCTTTTTTCGGTTTTTCAACAGCTATAGTTGGCGGCCACTTATAGTGCTCTGGCCCAAATAAATCTTTACCTGTACTTGCTTTAATAAACGCATGGCTAGGTTCTGGTTCATATACAAGATGGTACCCTTTTACTTCCCCTCCATTTTCATACTCGCATGAAGAGTGTGTTAAATCCACAAATACAAGTCTCATATCTTGTCTAGCTTTCAAATTTTCTAAGACAACGTTCTCCTCAACAATTTCATTTGGCCATAGCGGTTTTTTCTCGATAGCTTTTTGTCCATTATAACGAAAATGCACAACGTTACCTGAAGGATGAACGCGCACAACGCACCCTGTATTCGGCAATGGGTAGCCATTCACTTCTTGCATATAATTTACTTCTTTCCAACCACGCCTGTCGTCCTTAACCGTTTCATATGTATAAAATTCATATCCTTCTTTTGTATATTTTTTTAAGAATGCATTTGCAATCTCTCTTGCTTTATTCTCCTCTAGTGCTTTCTTACCGCTCGAAAAAGAATTTTCATCATCTATACTAAATTCGATTAAATTACCAGTATGTCTATTCAGCGTAATTTGTATCGTTCTCTCCTCATCCTCTTTATGTTCCCACCATAATAGATGATATGGGTCATCCACACCTTCTTGATCATCTACGACAAGCCTAAAATCATCTGGAATATCAATCATATGAGCCACTTGCTCTTTTCTTTCTTTATCTTTTTGATTCATCATACCTCTCCATCATTACAATTTAAGTTAATTATAACAAATAAAACCAAAGAATTATAAACAAAAAAGACTAGAGATATCTCTAGTCTTCTACTTCGTCTCACGATGTAGCGTTACTCGCTTTAATCGTGGACAATATTTTTTTAGTTCGATGCGCTCTGGATTGTTTCGTTTATTTTTTTTAGAAATATAATTACGATCACCGCACTCTGTACAAGCCAATGTAATATTTACACGCATATGTAATTCTCCTTTCTTTCAAAGATCGCAAACTAAAACGTAATGATTACGATTTATATGTTATATAACTTCATTCTATTTGTCAATTGTAAAAAAAGACAAAAATCTGAAACAATTAGTTCATACGAAATTCACACGAATCTATTACTATAGGAATTGTACATAGTGAACTTATTAACAATCACGTTTATTCATATAGAATCTTACTCGAAAGGAGTTGAAATTATGAAAACTAAATATCGTTTTATGATCTCATCATTTGCTGCTTGCGCTTATATGCTTTGGTATTTAGTATAATAACCTCGCTTGTAAATTGGAAAAGGTGTGTATATAAATGGAATATAATCAATCAACAGTTAACTATTGGAAAGCTTTTGTACTACCATATACATTTGCTTTAGAAGAGTTAAAAACTAAATTTGAAATTATGAACCGGGAAGCCCAATTTTTAGAGGATTACAACCCGTTTGAACATATAAAAACAAGATTAAAACAACCTGAAAGTATTATTAAAAAGCTTGAGCGTAAAAATTTATTACCGACAGTTGAAAATGCCCAAACTCATTTACAAGATATCATCGGCATTCGTATTACATGTTGCTTCGTAGAAGATATTTATCATTTAAAAGAAGTCATTCAAAAGCGTGAAGATATGGAAATCATAGAAGTAAAAGATTATATCGCTAATCCAAAGGGAAACGGGTATAAAAGTTTACACATGATTATTAAATATCCTTTATCACTGAATTCTGGTACAAAAGATGTATTTGCAGAAATCCAGTTACGTACGCTAGCAATGGACTTTTGGGCAAGTTTAGAACATAAACTTTACTATAAATATGAAGGGAAAATACCTGAGTATTTAAAAGATGAACTACATGATGCAGCAATGAAAGCTGAAGATCTTGATAATAAAATGGCAACAATCCGCCAAGATATTGATGAGATCGAAGCATGCTCAAATCAAATTATGTTACCACTATAAAAAAAGGTTCTCGCCAATGAGAACCTTTTTTATTTCGCTATTTACGGGCAGTAAGCTCCCAAGTTTCACGTTATTTTTTTCCTATCGTGCGAACTTCTTCAATTTTCCATCCATCTTCTTCTTTTCCAAGCGCATACTGTACATTTTTCTGAAGAGTGACCTCCCCATCTATTTCCTTTTCCTTTGTTTCAACTAAGACATATCCTGCTTTACTAGCTTTCATGTCTATATGTTCCAATTCAATTTTCTTATTTCCCTTTTGAAAAGCTGCTTCTTTTTGTGTTTTTAAGTCTTCAGCACTAGGCATCTTCTTTGAAAATAATTCCATATGTTCAGCCAGATTTTTTTCATTTGTCGTCCGTACAAATTTCTCCATAACATCTTGAATCGATTTCTCTTCTTCTTTCGTTATTTGTACCTTTTCCTCAATTTTTTTAGTAGTAGATTTTTGTTCTATATGATTCTCTTGAGATTGACATCCAGCGAGCAATACTATACCTACTAGCAAAGGTCCGATTCCCATGAAAAAAGATCTCATCTTTCCATCTCCTAAAAAGAAAAGTGAGGCATTTCGCCTCACTTTCATTTATAATTAGCGTCTTCCTTTATTCGGATCGCCACCGCCAACAATATCAAAGACACGTTTAGCGATATTTGTATTCTCTTGAACGCCAGAGAACAAATATTTACCTGGGCCAAATGCATATACGTTTACATCTTCCCCTGTATGTCCACCTGTCGTCCATCCTGTAACCGAACGCTTATTGAAAATATCCTCAATCGCATTATCAATCTTTGTTACATCTTTTGAAGGAGCAATATCATTTACCGCTTTAATTTCTTCTGGTATTAATTGTAAATCAATATATTTTTTCAATGTCTCTTCTACATTTGCACCTTTTGCAATCTCATTTGCCATGAAGTCTGGTGTGCGTTTTGCAGCTTTAATTGGATCTACTTTAAAGTTATACTCACCATTCGCACCTAAAGATAATCCGCCAGTAGCGTGATCTGCCGTTGCAACGACTAACGTATTTTTATCTTTTTTCGCAAACTCAATCGCTCCTTTAAATGCTTTTTCAAAGTCTTCCATTTCACTCATTGCACCAACGATATCATTATCGTGTCCAGCCCAGTCAATTTGGCTTCCTTCAACCATTAAGAAGAAACCATTTTTATTTTTGTTCAAACGCTCAATTGCTGCATTTGTCATTTCTTCTAATGAAGGTGTCTTCTCATTACGATCAATCATTTTATCTAATCCACCTGGTGCAAATAAACCAAGGATTTGATCATTTTTATCATTTAACAATTGATCTCGATCTGTTACGTAGCTATAACCAGATTTCTTAAACTCTTCTGTAAGATTACGATCTTTTCTAACAAAGTTTTTTACGCCGCCGCCAAGCATAACATCTACTTTATGCTTCCCTTTAATTTTCTCATCAAAATAATCATTTGCAATTGCATCCATATTTTTACGACTAATGTCATGCGCACCGAAAGCAGCTGGTGTTGCATGTGTAATTTCAGAAGTAGCAACGAGTCCCGTTGATTTCCCTTTTTCTTTCGCTTGTTCAAGTACAGTTTTCACTTCTGCTTTATCATTATCAACTGCAATTGCTGCATTATATGTTTTAATTCCTGCTGACATAGCTGTTGCTGCAGATGCAGAGTCTGTAATATTTTCATGTTCATCTTCCGGATATGTCTTTTGCGTTCCTACAAGATGCTTATCAAATTCTGTAGATTCCATCTCAAAAGTTTTTGGATTATCTTTCATATAACGGTGAGCCGTCATATATGAAGGTCCCATACCATCCCCAATTAATACGATGACATTTTTAATCTTTGCATTGCTTCCGTTCTCATCTGCATTAACCTCACTAGAACGAGTAAAATTCCATGTTGCTACCGAAGTAACTGCTAACGACGCCACAACTGCAAATGGCCATGCTTTTTTCACAAACTTTTTCACTGTCTTGTCCCCCTAATTAGGTTATTCATTTCCCACTATCAAATTTAATAGAAGACTATTAAGAGAAAATTAGTTATATGTAAATTTTTTGTTAACTTATGTAAATATCAGTTATAATTTGTATAACTTTGTCCTTTCATAGCAACCTCCTTCCCCTTTACAATCAAAATATAAATAAGTTGGATTTCATTTAAAGTAAATCTCTTATTTAACATTTTCAATCTACTTTTATGAAAATTAATAGAAAAGTGGTGAACATTTATGAAAACAATAAAGCTAGATGAAACTTTTATTTTTGATTTACTCGACCTTTGCAAAACTATTGGATGGTTACAAGATAAAGCATTTATGAAAAAACAATTTGAAATGTATCTTTCTCTCGGCACACTTATCGGTTATATGCATGAAAATAAATTAATTGCAGCTGGAGGAGTATTTCCTTTTAAAGATAGTTTTTCTACTATTGGCATGTTAATCGTTCATCCTAATTTTCAAGGCCGAGGCATCGGGCGTATTTTGCTAAATCGTTGCTTAGAACACACTCTCCCAAAACAACCAATTGCACTTATTGCAACAAAAGCTGGCGAGCCTCTTTATACATCATGCGAATTTCACACAGTAACAACGATTCATCGTTTTGAAAAACAAACTACTAAGACACATATTGCTCATACACAACAAGTAAAACAAAAAGACCTTTTGTCTCTCACTTCTCTCGATCAAATCGTAACTGGTGTTAATCGCTCTCTACTTTACTCGTTACTATTACCAAGAGCCATACACTCTTTTAAAATTGAGAGAAATAACTGTATAGAAGCTTTTTCCTTATGTATACAAAAAGGTAATATATTATGCGTCACTCCACTTATCGCAAAACAAGAGAAGGATGCTATTCAATTATTCAAGAAGATCTGCGAGTGTTGGAATGGCACAGTAAGGATCGATGTCCCACATTCACAATTTTCATTTCGTAAATTTCTTCAAACAGAAAATTTCCAAGAAACGCTTCTTTCACCTCTTATGATGAAAAATGGTAGCCAACTTCCTGGAAATCGTAATATGCTATTTGCTATGATAGACACAGCGTTATGTTAGAAAGGGGACACCTCATTGAAGCGATTTAGCTATTTTATGGTAGGTTGTCTTACTCTTACACTTTTAGTAGGATGTAGTGCAGCAAAAAAGCCAGTAGAACAAGTAAAACAAGTTAAAAATACACTTACAGCGAAACTAGTTACCGAGGAAAAAATGGTAGAAATAGATGGTCAAACCATTTACTTTAAAAAGATTGGTAATGAAAAACCACCTTTACTTATGATCCATGGATTTGGTGGATCATCAGATGGTTTTCAAAAAATTTACTCAGACTTAGCAAAAGATCATACAATTATTTCTGTAGATGCTTTAGGATTCGGGCGCTCATCTAAGCCAATGGATTTTTACTATTCTTTCCCAACCCATGCAAATTTGTATTATAAACTAATGAAAAAACTAGGTTATGATTCGTTTGCAATACTGGGACACTCAATGGGCGGAGAAATTTCTCTTAATTTAACGTATTTATATCCTGAAGCCGTTACCCACCTTATTTTAACTGATGCTACAGGCGGTCCTCATACATTCGTTAATAAACAAGGCTCACCAAAACCACAGTTATCAACTGATTTAAATACCGTTTCTACTATTGCAGATTATGATGAGAGCAAAGTGAAATCCAAGCGTAATGATGAAGAGCATTACAATAAAATGAAATTATGGCCTAGACGTCTTCAAATCAATGCAAATGAAATTAAACAACCAACCTTAATTATATGGGGAAGAAATGATAGTAGCGTCTCTTGGAAAGAAGGAGAAACGTATCATCAATTCTTAAAGAATAGTACTTTCCATATTATCGAAAAAGGTTATCATGCACCATTTCGTCAAGAGCCACAAGAATTTGTAGGGTATGTAAAAGACTTCTTTAAGAACAATACAGTTGAAAAATAAAATAAGCGGGTATCTCATTTTGAGATACCCGCTTTCATATATTAAGCAGCTTGCTTTTGGCGTTTTTGAGTTTTTGATCCTAATACTTTCGGAATAACGAAACCATCTATTCCAAATTTACCAGCGTTCATACCAGAGACTAGAACGAACATTGATAGGATAACCATTTCAGGGTTTACACCAATTGACCCACTAAACATATAGGAAAAGTTCATTACAAGACCGAAAAAGACCGCTGTTTTTGTTAAACAGCCTACAATTAAACCAATCCCGACTAAAATCTCTCCCCACATTACAAGTGTATTAAATAAATCAACGTTTGGAATTGCGAAATCTTGTAAAAATGATGCCCACCAAGATTGAACAGCCGGTTGTGCTCCTTTAGATTTTTCAATTGCACCTTGTAAATAACCAGTTGCATCAAACCCTTTTCCTTGTAGTTTACCGATTCCAGCCATTAACCATGTGTAACCAAGATACACTCGAATTATTGCCAACACAAAAGAAACTGCTTTGTTTTCTCTTAAAAATTGAATAACCATATCTTCCTCCTAAAGTTGTAATTAAGTTAGTTACAGATAATATAATAACATTAGTTACTTATTTTTAAAACGTTAATTATGAATAATTCGTGACATGTGTATGAAACATTCAAAACTAACGTTTATATAGTAACTTTTTTTATCTGTAAAAACTTGAACATATCATACCATAGGTGATAATCATTTTCATTGAAGAAAATGTAAAAAAAATGTGAGTTAAATGTGAAACGCCTTTATTCGAATATAGAATAAAGGCGTTTTTTACTATTTATAGAATTGAAATGTATGTGTCTCCTCATCGATTAATTTCGCCTCTTGAAAAGCATCTTCTAACGTTTTTTCATGGTTAATAAGCCCATAAAATAAGCGTATTGTAAGCATAAGTGCTGCATTCCCATCTACATAATCTATCGATCCAATATACGATTTCGCCCCACTACGTAAGAAAGATTCTGCTAGTTTTCGCTCCCCTAACGTACACCCGCTATTTACAATATGTGTATTATGCAATTTTGCATATTTATAAATTTCTGCTGCACCAAAGTATCCCCTCGGTTCATCTTGTTCATATATATCTTCACCTAACTCTTCCATGACAAACTTTCCTTCCTCACCATGAAAGCAAAAAATAACATAATCGATATCGTTATATAAACCCTTTCCAGAAAGAATATTAATGAACTCTCTCGGTCTACCAATCCAGTATGTTATAACTTTTGCCCCAAAATATTCAAGCGATGCTCGGATTGATTGCGCCTCTAAATCAGAGTTAAAGCCAACTACTAGTGCAACATTCAAAATACACCCTCCATCCTATCATTAGATCTCATCAATCAGACTTTTAAGGGATACATCCATTTCATATATACCCGTTTCTTGCAAAAAATCAGTTCTAGTTAAAACGACTTTCTGTACATATTGCCTATACGCTGTAATTGTCCCGTCGTGAGATACAATGCAAATTCTTTCTGCACCTAGCCCATAACACCAAAGAAGAAATTCATCTACTATTTGCTGAAACCTATTCTCTGAAATAGTATTTATACCTTCCATCCATAACTGCTTATTTTTACTTTTCTCTATCGAAAAATGTGGAAACAAATTTGTTATTATCCGCTGATCTACTATGTCGTCACATGGTAATGTTTTCGCTCCTTCTCGATAAGGAAAAATACGCGGGGATACATATGGATGGACGATTGTTTGACAATCTACTTTCGCACTCCATATTGCCGCTGTTTGTAAAGTTCTACATGTAGGGCTAACAATTAATATATCCGTTTCTTGTAATGGCACATTGAATTGAAGTAATTTAGCCTGATTCTTTCCCTCATCCGTTAATGGTGGATGCAACACTTGTAAACTTGACGGCAAATCTTTTGTATGTTCTCCTTCACCGTGCCGAACAAAGACGAGTTTCATATCCAGCCTCCTCTCACTATGAAATCCTCTTACATATTTCTTCCCTATCTCATTCTTTATTCCTGCTATATGAAAAACTGGTATGTAAAAAACATTTGACACAATTAATTGGAAAACATTACAATCATATATGTAAAATACTTTTTACACGAGAGAGGGGAATCACAAATATGAAATGGATTATCGCCTTTATCGGAATGATCATATGGGGATACATAAATGGATTTTTTAATAGTGATAAAACTGCTAATCCTTGGATTACAGATGATGAACGTGAAACTAAAATTAAACAGAAAGCAATTATTGCAAGCTGGTCTGGTGTTTTTATGTTTTGTACCATTAACCTCTTAAACAAATGGTTAGGTGTAGGAACAAGCAATACATCACCTTACTTACCATCTTCTGTCGCAACTATTTTAAAAGAAAATGTAGAGTTACAAGTTTTATTTATGCTATTTATTACATATGGCATCTTTTACGTATACTATCGAAGAAAATTAAGTGTTTAACTTTTATCTCATGATTATCCTCCTAAATGGTTATAGTAATTAGGACGAAATGAAAGGAGCGATATAAAAATGAGTAACTCGAATGACTTTTTAGATACACTGCATGAAAAACAAGCAAAAGATGAACAAAACAGAAAGCGTCAGGGGAACGGAAACCCAGCGAAGAAAAAGCCGAATAAAACTCATAAATAACAATAAAAAAACGTGCCTAAAATTATTTTTTAGGCACGTTTTTTATTCTTCTTTCACCGAGATAACATTTTCCCAGTTCCATTTCTCATAATACCATTCTGGTACATCTATATTTTCAATCCACTTCTTTTCCTGTTTTCCATCACTATTGGCAAGCCATACATTGGCTTTCTTACGGTCTGAACGTATCCATATCAATTGATTGTTCTTCTTCATAAAGATTGGATGATAGTCACCTTGCTTGTGAGGTGGCTTTGTGATTTGATGTTGTTTGTCGCTTGTACTATCGATCTCATATAAAGATGGTAGTGGCCTTTTTTCTGGCGGAGTTTCTATCCCTGCCTCTTTTGCTCGTGAAACGATTATTACTTTATCGTTCTTCCATGCAAAATCCCAATCGACATATCCTTTCGGCGTAAAGGTGTTCTGCTGAAGTGCCGGTAGTTCTTTTACTTTTAAATGTTTATTCTCTAACGCAACTCTCCCGCTCCCTTCAATATAAGCTAATATATTGTTGGATGGTGCCCATTTGAACCATTGTGGGTTTAATAACATTTGATCTACCTTTTCAAATCGACTGCCATCTGCTCGAACTAAGCAAAGCGTATTACTATCAGCTGACCATGAAGCTGTCGGTACCGCTAAAAATGAAATCCACCTTTGATCTGGTGACCACTCAAACCCACTTGCAACTAGCGCTAGAAAATCATCATGTTCATTTGGTAATGCATACAAATGCTTCATTTTGTGAGGATTCATATGTGCATCTTTTTGCACTTCATATAGCTGAGCTCCTGTCCATCCTGTTGGAATTAAATGTGCTTCAGAGGATACAAGAAACTTCTGTCCATCAGGGTACCATGCATAATCACCTACACCAGCCGATACATTTTCAAAATCTGTATTCTTTTTTTTGACATCAAACGTATTTAATGTATTCATAAATACAAATGCAATTATATTCTCTTTCGGTGACCATTGATAATTCGATACTTCAGATTGCGATGGCCTAACTTTCTTTCCATCTTCCAGTTGGTACAACTCCAAGGTGTTTTGCTTCTTTCCTTTAGCATAAGCAAGCCATCCTCCATCATGGGACCATTTTGGCCCTGTTATGTACTCACCTTTTGTTATTTGTTTTTCTTTCCCATCAATTTTAATCCAAAGGTCATGATGACGAATAAAAGCAACTTTCACCCCATTATGTTCCGCACTAGTGCTAAAAATTGAAGATAGAAAAATAAACAAAACCACACTACTACTCACGATAATTTTTTTCATACGTCCCTCCATTTTTCTTATAGCATTCCTCATATTCCGCTTACTATATGCGAATTTCATCCTGCATTAATTGACAGTTACTGCACAATTGTTGTGGATTTATGCACAGTGGAGGATGGGCTTCCCCCTACTGGGTATTAGGCCATTCGACATAATACCAAAAAATTTCCCAAGAAATTTTTAATTCAAAGAGGATTGGTATGAATTATGTCGAAAGTATAGTTTAGCCAACATTAGATTTTATATTTCAGAACAAAAATGTAAGATAACTTTTCTGAATATTGACACTTTTTATTAGGGGGAGTTTCAATGAAAAAAACTACATCTACACTATTAAGTATGGCGCTTGTCTTTTCTAGTTTTGGAGCTTTAAGCGCACATGCTGAATCGTTGCAAAAGGAGAAGCAATTTAGTCCACAGTTAAAAGCGAATATTGAACAATGGGGAGAAAACAAAATCGCACAAAATGTTGAAACAAAAACATCAAAAGAAATTTCAGTCATTGTAGAATTGCAACATGCTCCGCTCGCTTCACAAAGTAACATTCAGCATGCTCCGGATTTAAAAAACGGCAATGTGCAATCATACCATGCACAACTAAAAAAGGCACAAGAGGATACAACAAAGAAAATTAAAGAAAAATCACCAAAAGCAAAGATAAAAGAAACGTACAGTACGTTATTTTCTGGATTCTCTATTTCTATCCCGGGAGATCAAGTTGCTGCTTTAGCTTCTTTACCTGAAGTAAAGGCAATTTATCCGAACTTAACATATAAGTTACATGAAACATCAAAAAGCCCTGCGGATTTAGAAACACCAAACGTTGGAGGTCCTACAGTTGGTGCACCTGAAGCTTGGAATTTAAAAGATCCAACTGGTAAATCACTTGATGGAAAAGGAATGAAAGTCGCTGTTATCGATTCAGGTGTAGACTATACCCATCCTGATTTACAAGCAAACTATATTGGCGGCTACGATGCAGTCGATGAAGATAATGATCCGATGGATGGAAATGTCCACGGTACCCATGTTGCAGGGATTATTGCTGGTAACGGAAAAATAAAGGGGATTGCTCCGAACGCTTCTATACTCGCTTACCGTGTCATGAACGATGGTGGAACTGGTACGACCGATGATATTATTCAAGGTATTGAGCGCGCTATTCAAGATGGTGCAGATGTTTTAAATCTATCTCTCGGTCAAGATTTGAATGTCCCTGATCAACCTGTAACAATGACGTTAGAACGCGCAGCAAAACTTGGTGTTACGGCAGTCGTTTCAAATGGAAACGATGGACCAAAGCCTTGGTCTGTTGATGCTCCTGGTAATGCAAGTAGTGTCATCTCTGTTGGTGCATCTACTGTTTCTATTCCATTCCCGACATTCCAAGTAGCTGGTTCTAATAAATCTTACCAAGGATTACCGTTATCAAAAGCAGATTTCCAAGTAGGAAACGATGCTCAACTTGTCTATGTTGGCTACGGTAATTCAAGCGATTATGCTAAACAAGATGTGAAGGGTAAGTTTGCCCTTGTCTTACAAGGGACTTCAAGCACGTTAGTAAAAGCAGAACAAGCGAAACAAGCTGGCGCTATCGGGATACTACTAATTTCTAATGAAAAAGAAATTAATAGTATGCCTGAATATTTCGAACGTGAAGATGTAGCTCTTCCAGTTATGCAGCTATCAAATACAAATGGCGAAGAGTTGAAAACTTTAATTACAAAACGAAAGAAAAATATAAAGATTGGACAACCAAACAAAACCGAACTTATTGGTAACTTCAGTTCAAGAGGACCATCACAAGGAAGTTGGCTCATAAAGCCTGATATAGTTGCACCTGGAGTACAAATTACTAGTACTGTACCAAGAGGTGGCTATGAATCTTACAACGGAACAAGTATGGCTGCGCCACAAGTAGCAGGGGCCGTTGCCTTACTGCGTCAAATGCATCCCGATTGGACGACAGAACAATTGAAATCTGCTCTTGCCAACACTGCAAAAACATTAAAGGATGTCAATGAAAATACATATCCTGTCATGGCACAAGGATCAGGTTTAATTAACATTCCAAAAGCAGCCCAAACAGATGCATTAGTGAAACCGAACAATGTAAGTTTCGGTCTTATTAAGCCAAATAGCGGCAAAGTGAAACTAACACAAAATATTACGTTACAAAATCTTTCTAACAAAAAGAAAAACTTTTCAACTCGTATTGAATTACTAGATACAAAAACAAAAATCCAAACTTCTTTCCCTTCTTCAATTAGTTTAAAACCAAATAGTAACATCGAAAAGCCTTTTACTATTACTGTGGATAGCTCCTTACCACAAGGTGTATATACAGGAAATCTGTATGTAAAAGAACAAGGTAAAACTGAAGAAATGCGTATCCCATTTACATTTAGTATTGATCCGAAAGAATACAAGCGTATCGATGGCGTTGAAATCGTTAATTCTACTTTCAGTCCAAATAATGACAACATACTAGATGACAACCTAATCAATTACTATTTAGTTACACCAGCTAAAGATATAGCGTTTCATGCTAATTTAATTACGAAAGACCGTGTGACATATCAAGGCATGGTATATCAAGGCAAAAACGAAACACCTGGTTATAAATCTTTCAAATGGAATGGTACAAGAAAGGACGGATCTCCGTTGCCTGATGGCTTATACCAAATCGAAGCTGTTGCTTCTAACTCTGGTGGAGAAACAAAACAAACAGGAGCTGTATTTATCGATCGAACAGCACCTAAGTTAACACACGAAATTGATCAAGAAAATCTCATAATTAGAGGAAAAGTTGATGATATTCTACTAGATTGGATGACAGAATCTGGTTGGATTGCACCTGGTATTCCAGTGAGAATGCAATATGAAATTAACGGAAATGGTGTATGGGAAAGTGCGTTCCTAAACACTTGGGAGAAAAACTATGAAATTTATTTCGATCGTAATCAATTACAAGAAGGAAAGAATACAATTCATATTGTAACAACCGATGCAGCTGGAAATACAACTAATTTAAATGTTGATTTAGAAGTAAAATAAAGTGAAACTTTAATCAGCACTCACCAATCGGACGTTTACGGGCAGTAAGGCTTCCATCTAACTTCTTTGCTCCGGCCAAATTTTGAGGTAGGAATTTTACTGCCCACAAATAGCGGGATAAAATTATTGTTGACAATCTTTTAAAAATAGTTTTATAATACGAAACATAGTTTAGTTGAACGAATTATATATCGGCTTTGAAGGAATACTAGTAGCGACTTATATCCCTGTCTCAGAGAACTGATGGTTGGTGCGAATCAGTACATATACAAGCGTGAATTACAATTCTGGAGCTTCTTTCCCGTAGTGCACATAATGCATGAAGAGAAAGACGGATCTTTCCGTTATCTTAAAGTGAGTGGTAAACAATTTTTCTGTTTACAATTAGGGTGGTACCGCGATTTTTATCGTCCCTATCGGATTTTCCGATAGGGGCTTTTTTACGTCCTTCCCTTTTGCACAATTTCATATATACGCGTTGAAAGAATCGCAGTAATATCTTATATCCCTGTTACAGAGAGCTAATGGTCGGTGGAAATTAGCACATATATAAGTATGAATTACAATTCTGGAGCTTCTTTTTCGTAGTGCTTGTACGCATGAAGGAAAAGACGGAGTTTTTCCGTTATCATTAATTGAGATGTAAGTATGTTTTCACTTACAAATAGGGTGGTACCGCGATTCTTTCGCCCCTATCGGATTTTCCGATAGGGGCTTTTTCTATTTCTCACAGAAACAAATGTTAAATAATTCCGAATCTTATGATAAAATTTTATAAGCGCTTACAATTTTGAAAGGTGGTGGTTCCAGCTATACCCAACCAATATTCAATTTTATAGAAAACAAGGAGGATGTCTAAATGACAAAGAAAACAGAAATTCCATCGCATTTAAAACCATTCGTATCCACGCAGCATTATGATCAATATACACCGGTGAATCACGCTGTTTGGCGTTACATTATGAGACAAAATCATAGTTTCTTAAAAGACGTTGCTCATCCAGCCTATGTGAACGGACTACAATCATCTGGTATAAATATAGATGCAATTCCAAAGGTAGAAGAAATGAATGACTGTTTAGCACCAAGCGGATGGGGAGCTGTAACAATTGATGGACTTATTCCCGGCGTAGCATTCTTTGATTTCCAAGGACACGGCTTACTACCAATCGCAACAGATATTCGCAAAGTAGAAAATATCGAATACACACCAGCTCCAGATATCGTACACGAAGCAGCAGGACACGCACCTATTTTACTGGATCCTACATACGCGAAGTATGTGAAACGCTTTGGACAAATTGGTGCGAAAGCTTTCTCTACAAAAGAAGAACATGATGCTTTTGAAGCTGTTCGTACATTAACAATCGTAAAAGAAAGCCCTACTTCTACTCCTGAAGAAGTTGCCGCTGCTGAAAATACTGTAATTGAAAAACAAAAGTTAGTTTCTGGTTTATCAGAAGCTGAACAAATTTCACGTCTTTTCTGGTGGACAGTAGAATATGGGTTAATCGGAAATATAGACACTCCAAAAATATATGGTGCTGGTCTCCTTTCTTCTGTTGGCGAAAGCAAACATTGCTTAACAGACGCTGTAGAAAAGGTTCCATTCTCTATCGAGGCATGTACAGGTACAACTTATGACGTAACAAAAATGCAACCACAACTATTTGTTTGTGAATCATTTGAAGAGCTGACTGAAGCACTTGAGACATTTGCTGAAACGATGGCCTTTAAAACAGGTGGAAAAGAAGGTTTAGAAAAAGCGATTCGCTCTGAAAACTATGCAACTGCTGAACTAACTAGTGGATTACAGATTACAGGTACATTCAGCGAGACAATTGAAAACGATGCAGGTAAAGTGATTTACATGCGAACAAATTCGCCAACTGCATTAGCAATTCATAATAAGGAGCTAGCGAATCATTCTACCGCTGTACACAGTGACGGCTTTGGAACACCAATTGGATTACTCACTGAAAATATTGCATTAGAAAATTGTACAGATGAACAACTACAATCATTTGGAATTACAATTGGAAATATTGCTGAGTTTACTTTTGCAAGTGGTATTCATGTAAAAGGAAAAGTAACAGATATTATAAAAAATGATAAGAAAATTGCTCTTATTTCCTTTATCGATTGCACAGTTACTTATAACGCCCGCGTATTATTTGATGCTTCATGGGGTGCATTTGATATGGCTGTTGGCTCACAAATCATTTCAGTATTCCCAGGAGCAGCAGATGCAGCATCATTTTTCCCAATTGATGAAGAAACAGAAGAAACTCCAGCACCTCTTGCATTAACTGAGCTGGATCGTATGTATCAAACAGTTCGTGATATTCGAGGTGGAGGTATTTTACACGACGCACATGTCGATCAATTAGGAGCAATTCAAGAGGTATTAAATAAATTTCACCCGAAAGAATGGCTGCTTCGCCTTGAAATATTAGAATTACTTTTAGAGCATAACAAAGGACATGAAACATCAGCAGCACTATTACAACAAC